>JAOPUI010000085.1:474565-484825 GCA_027123135.1 Urophycis floridana | reverse complement strand
ACTACGGTTCACACCTACAGGTAGAGGACAGACTCACTACGGTTCACAGGTAGAGGACAGACTCACTACGGTTCACAGGTAGAGGACAGACTCACTACGGTTCACACCTACAGGTAGAGGACAGACTCACTACGGTTCACAGGTAGAGGACAGACTCACTACGGTTCACACCTGCAGGTAGAGGACAGACTAACTAGTTCACACCTGCAGGTAGAGGACAGACTATCTACGGTTCACACCTGCAGGTAGAGGACAGACTCACTACGGTTCACAGGTAGAGGACAGACTCACTAGTTCACACCTGCAGGTAGAGGACAGACTCACTAGTTCACACCTGCAGGTAGAGGACAGACTCACTAGGGTTCACACCTGCAGGTAGAGATTTTTTTACTGGTTCAAATGAGACCTTGTGGTGTCACAAGCCTGTACTTGCATCACCAATTTGAGATCAGAATCAACGTTTGGCATATCTTTTTGACAGAGTGTGTTTCCCTAGTTATATATACATTTATACATTCATATATACATTTTTTGCATGTCATATATTTTCTATTTGCCTACCAGTACAAATGTCAATTTTGCGTCATCCTTCTGCTCAGAAACTGCGCTTCCAGCCCTGACGTCCACCTCCACAGCAGCAGCAGAAGTAAGTGTTGTGAATCACCACAACCTTTACATGGGTCAAAAGATTGAAGACAAAAAAATGATTTTCTATATCTTTGCAATGAATACATTACATCAAACATTTCTACGATTCAGTGTTCCATGCATTCTAAACTACAGGAACACTGAAGCGTGAAAAATCTAATTCAATTTATTTCTAAATTGAACTTGATACAACCTGCCCTCTGAGAAAACCAAAATAGTTCAGACAAAGGAGCCAACCCATTCAGCCAACCCACTTCCTTTCTCCCTCTCTCTCCCTCTCTCTTTCTTTCCCCCCTCTCCCGCTGTACTCATCTCCCTCCCACTGTACCCCAGCCTGAGGAGCCAGACTCCCACAACGACTTTGCGTTCTCCTCCGCTGAGCCGGCAGTGCACTCCGCGGGCCCGGCCGCCTCCCTCTCACCGGTGGAGGAGGAGAACGCTCTGGGGAGCCTCCTGCACCCCACGGAGCCTGCAGGCCCTGGACCGCCGGCGGCGGGGAGTGTGGACCACACCGAGGGCCCGCCTCCGTCCGCCTCGGGAGGACTCACAGAGTCTGAGGTGGAGGCCCCCAAGGTGCAGGAGGAGGAGCCGATCATCACGCACATGATCGAGACCATCCATCACGAGGAGACGGGCGAGCTGGTGAGGGACTACCTCCACCCGGCCCCCGGGACCCCGCAGCAGGAACCTTCCCCTCCTGAGGCCCCCACCGGGACCCCGCAGCAGGAACCTTCCCCTCCTGAGGCCCCCACCGGAACCCCACAGCAGGAACCTTCCCCTCCCGAGGCCTCCACCGGAACCCCACAGCAGGAACCTTCCCCTCCCGAGGCCTCCACCGGGACCCCACAGCAGGAACCTTCCCCTCCTGAGGCCCCCAATGGGACCCCGCAGCAGGAACCTTCCCCTACTGATGACCTTTCTCCCAACATGCTCCCAGAGGAAGCCCTGGGCCCGGTGGAAGACGTCCACCCAACGTCTGAGACCTTCTTAACTACGGCACCTTTCGGGGAGGCTCCGGCTGAGACGGGACTTACTGTCACAATGTCGGCAGCCATTACAGGCCAGCCACCGACGGAGGCCATGCCTGGGCTTCAAGAAGATGAGGATCTCAATGCTCTTCCAGATGAGGCGGAGGAAACCCTCCTCATCACTCCTGAACCGGTGGTCCGTGGTGACACCTTTGAAGTAGAAGAAACGGGTGTGTCGATATCTGGGGACAAAGTCAAAGTTCAGGAGCACCCAGTGGAGGAGGCAGAGGAAGTTGTAGACAAGGAGTTAGAAACAACAGATGATATCCAAGAAGAATTACAGAAAGTTCGTGAAGTGGAAGTGGAGGTGGATGAGGTGGTGGAACAGCCGGAAGGAGCAGAAGTCCTAGACCCTGGGGAGGAAATTGATTCAGTAGCTTCAGAACTAGAAGGAAATGATCTTGTTGATATTCCAGAACCAGACTCTGAACCAGAGAACTTTACAGAATCAGCAGAGGACGTGGTGGAGGTTTCTGAAACTGAGGAAATGGTGGCTGAGGTTTCTCAGAGTCCAGAACCTGCTGAAGTAGAAATAGTTCAAGAAGGGCCTTCAGAAGCAGAGGACAATATGGTCAACACTTTAGAACCAGAAGATGAGATGGTTGAAGGTGAGGAGTTAGAGGGGCAATGGGTAGCCAAAGAACCAGCAGAGGAGATTGTTGGGGTTGTGCTAGAGGATGAGACCGTAACTGATAAACCAGAAGAGGCAGTAGTAGAAGTTGTGGAGTTAGAGGGTGAGAAGGTTACTGAAGCACCAGTTGGAGGTGTACAAGTAGAGGATGAGGTAGTTGAGGAACCACCAGAGGAGGTAGTTGGCGATGTGGAGTTGGAGGATGGGATTGTAACTGAAAAAACAGAAGAGGAAAGGGTTCAAGTTGTAGATTTAGGGACAGTGTCCATAGTTGAGGAACAAAAGGAGGAGGTTGACAAACCAGAAGACATCGTAGTTGAAGTTGAAAAGGAATCAGAAGAATTGGAAGATGGGGTTGTTGGAGCTGTAGATTTAAAGAATGAGAGCTTAGTTGAACCGGAAGGAAACATTTCAGTTGTGGAATTGGAGAACAAGGAAGAAGTTGAGAAACAAGTAGTGGAGACGGTTCTAGAGATGGGTGAGTTCTCTGAGAACCCAGATCCTCAGGAAGAATCTCCAGAAGAAGTGGTACAGGAAGTGCCTTTAGAACTAGAGGACGATATGGTCAACACTGTAGAACCAAAAGATGAGACGGCTGGAGTAGTGGAGTTAAAGAATGAGACTGTAACGAACGACCTGAGGGGGGACCTCGTTCAAGACCCAAAAGCAGAAGTGGACAAAAAGGTTCTAGAACCAGAAGAGGAGTTGTCTGAGACAGAGCGAGAAGCAGAAGCAGCAGAGGAAGCTATAGCTCCAGAACCCAGTGAGGCAGATGTGCTTTCAGATCCAACTTCAGAACCTGAACTAGGCAATAGTTTAACTCATGAACAAATTGATGACAGTCAAGGGGAAATAGAGATATCTGAAACAGAATCAGACTCAGAACCTAAGGGAGTAAGTGTAGTACAGGTTTTGACACCCAAGGGTGAGGTGTCTAAATCCAGCGTACCAGAGGACGAGTCTGCAAATCTTCTGGAGCCTGAACCACAACCAGATTCTGGAGACGACGTGGTTTCCCCAACAGAAACACACAAGGAAGAGCTTGAGGAATTAGTAGACCCAGAACCAGACAAAAAATCTGAAGCAGTGGATGTGGTTGAGGGTGAGCTTTCACAGGTAGAACCCGATCCAGTGGAAGCAGAAGGTGATGTTGTGGAACCAAAACCCGAAATGGCAGACCCTGAAGGAGTTGAGCAAACTGTTGAGATTGTAGAACCTAAACCTGAGGCTTTGGAAGTGACTGAGCCACCAGCTAAAACTATCAAAATCCTTGACCCCTTGGAGGATGAGGAGGACTTTTATTTTGTAGGACATGCTGTTGAGGTGGTGGATGAGTCAAACTTCCTTCAGCCTTCTGACTACAACCATTCACCCCGGGGGGACAACTTTCCAACAGCTCCAGACGATCACCACTATCCAATCATCGATGGCCTCGACATGGACCTCGACGTCGACACCAGCCTGGAGGGCAGTGAAGAGAGTCAGCAGACTGAGGACAGCCAATCAGAAACCGTCATTGAATCTGAGCCAATGACAGGTGTACCAGGTAAGTCAACAGATGAATGTTTCTGAAATAAGGGAACAAAACATATGAAGGGCTCATGCTTCAAAGTTGCTCCTTTATTTGGTCACCAAAATAGAAATGCAATGAAAAGCTATTAGCCGTCTAAATGAAGTTATGCTCTGGAATGGCAGATAATTACATTCATCCCTCTGGGTGAATGTAATTATCTGGGTGAATCTTGATGTTGGCTGTTCCTAGGGAGGTTGCTCACCAAAGATTAAAGTATGTCTCGTCATTAATTATATACCATACAACATCTGACATCTGCATTTCTTGCTAATAAGTCTATTTGTAAATCCCCTTTTGAAATGGCCAGGAGGAGAGATGCTGACACAGAAACAATAACGGACAGGAATAAGAGACATGATGTTACTTATGACACATCTTGTGACTTTGATTATAGAACATTGGATGTGACCAATATGCATGAAAATAAAAACATCAGATAATAGATTGAACATAAAAACACAAGGAACCAGAGGAATGCAGATGAAATCACAATGGGAAGCGGCTGTTCTCTAAAGCTGACACCAAACCATTCACCATTCAGGAGCTTCTTTAAGTTCTCACTAAGCAGCTTCAGCTCTTGACCTTCAGTAGAAACAAAAGGAGATGATTACATGCTTACCTTGATTGATCTGATGCGAAGGAGCCGACAATAAGTCATACATCTGCAAGGGTTTGTGGTGATTACTCCCAGGGTTGTTAACAATGAAGACAGCATCACCTCCACACAGGAGGTTAATTAGTTATCGAGCACCAGGTATTCAGTGTACTGGAATGGATGAGCAGTTATGATTGGCTGTCAGCTGTGAGGCGAAGCATCGAGTGATCCACATCACAACAATGCAGGGACACTGTCAACGTCAGCCCTCAGCCAGGTTCTCTGCCGAGAACCTTGGAAGCAGAACTGTAGTAGAGCCAGGTAGAACTGGTACTATTTAGTCATTTGAGTCTCTCTGAACAGAGCAGAATAAACTTCCCCTCCCTCTCCAGCCACTGAGATGTGGCATTTACGTTGCACGCACGTGATTGACAGGCAAGATTGATGACCCAAACCAATCAGGGTGGAGATACCTTCAGCAGTCTGATATGACTATATTCTATATGAAGATATGATATGATGAGTGTGTGTCGTGAAACATTGACTCTGCAGTGATTCAGACGGGAGATAAGTGGTAAGACAGAGTGATATCATAGAGACTTAGGACAGCCCTATGGACAAGGTTATGTGCAAGTCAGTCTTTCATCATAATAATAATAATAATTATTGTAATAAAAGATAAGCACTTCTTTTTCACCTGTTTCGAAGAGGAGACAGCTGGGGCGCCGGTCTCCTCAGAGACCAGCGGACATGGAGGTGCGGTCAGCCCGGCCCAGCCGACAGAACAGAACAGAACAACAGAGCTGTCAGAAGAAGAAGACACAGCTGTGACAGCTGAACCCGCCCCAGACTCCACCGCAGCAGGACCGTCTGAACCGGACCCCGCACCACCCTCCCCGGGCCCAACCTTTGACTCGGATCGCTACAAAGAGGAGGCGGTTCCTGCCTCATCCTCAGAGTCGTCGGAGGGAGCGGAGGAGGAGGAGGTGCCAGCTGTGGTCATCATGGATGAGAAGCTAGAGGAGGCCGAGGAGGTTAAGGAGGAAGACATGATCGACGAGACTGTGAAGGATCTCACGGTGGAGCTCAACCGATGGGATGGGCTGAGCACCGAGTCAGCTGACCTGGACAGCGAGGGCAGTGGCTTCACCTTCCTGGACTCCAGCACCACGGTGGCTCCGCCTCTGGAGAGGTACCTGACCACGCCCACCATGACCACAGCCAATCGGGGCAGGGAGCTGGTGGTGTTTTTCAGCCTGCGGGTCACCAACATGAAGTTCTCCGAGGACCTCTTCAACAAGACGTCGTCAGAATACCGCTCGCTAGAGAGCAGCTTCATGGACATGGTGGGTCCTTACTAGAGTCCTAACTCGACAAGAGTACTAACCAGTGGACTAACTAGGCACATTAACACCCCCACCCTCTCCTCCACAGCTCCTGCCCTACCTGCAGTCCAACCTGACAGGCTTCCAGAAACTGGAGATCCTGAACTTCCGAAAGGGCAGCGTGGTGGTCAACAGCAGGATGAAGTTCACAAGCTCCGTTCCCTACAACATCACGCAGGCTGTGCACTGTGTTCTGGAGGAGTTCTGCTCTGTGGCCGCCCAGCACCTGCACATCCACATAGACAGCCACTCGTTGGACGTGGAACCAGGTAGGAGCTTAGAACCAGAACTCTACTACCAGGTAGAACCAGGACCCTAGAACCAGTTAGAACCCTAGTATCAGGTAAAAGCCATGAAAGTTAACCATAGAACCAGGTAGGAGCCAATAGCTACAATCCTAGAACCAGGTAGAAGTGGTATTATTTGGTTTCAGTTAGAGGAGCAGTCAACTAGAAAGGCTCACTCATAGCTGACATTTGTCACAAACTACCCTCAAATAATAGCTGTTAAACCTACAGCACCTTGACCTTTTGAATCATTAGCCACAAGTCATGAAGGTGCAGGTGGGTCGTATCCTGCTCCTGGAGGCTCTGACTCTCCAGCCCTCCAGCTGCTGCTCCCTCTCATTAAGACCAGCTGATGTGAACGACATACACCGGTTCCCAGTTATTACAAATGACTACTAATTTGCTACTGTTAATTAATGTGTGCCTGGGGCAGATTGGAGTTTTACTGCACAGAAGTGTAAGCAGAAGTTATACACAGACACACACAGTGAATAGAACATCTTCAGACCGCTGTGAGCCTGCTCCCAGGTGTAGCTCAGGCTACATCTCACCTGGCCGCCATTTCCCCCGCGTGCTGTCTAATGTTGAGGCCCTGTGGGGGGGCACCCCGGGGGGTGAAGACCTCATTCACGCCTCACACTCTCTCTCTCTCTCTGGGGGGGGGGCAGAGAGAGAGAGAGAGAGAGAGAGGGATAGCGAGAGAGAGAGAGAGAGAGAGAGAGAGTCTTGTGATCCTAATGTTGTATGATTCTCTTCGTCCCCCTTCTCTTCTTTGTTCGTCGGATCCCTCCCCCTGTCCTCCCACCGTCTCCCCCGGCCCCCCAGCTGACATGGCGGACCCCTGTAAGTTCCTGGCGTGCGGCGGCCGGTCTCGCTGTGCGCTGCGGCCTGCGGACGGGGAGGCCGAGTGTGTGTGTGAGCCCGGCTACGTGTCATTGGACGGCCTGCCCTGCCAGAGCGTGTGCCTCGTCCAATCGGATCGCTGTCCTGCAGGCAGCCGCTGTGAGGTCATCCCCGGACGCGGAGCGGTGTGCAGGTGAGTCCGTCTGTCCGTCTGTCTCCAGTAGAAGACACTCCACCAGAACAGCACCAGTAGTAGAGTACAGGAAACAGGATGTCGTCCGTCACACTTCCTGTCGTATCCGGCGCTACGCGGCGCTGACGTGCTCTGTCCGGACGCCGCCACACATCTGTTAGCACAGGTAGCGGTCCGCGGCTACGCCTACAGCTAGCTACGGCGAGCTGGAGCATCAGCTCTGACGCGCTGCTGCTGCGTTGCTGAGGTCACCTGGAGCGCGGTGCCTCCCGCTGAGCCCAGGAAGCACCGCCTCTCCTCTCAGCTCTGTGATCATCAAGTGTGTTAAAACACTCCGGGAACGAGCACCTTGCCGACTGATGACGGCCAAGCAGCCCCGGGACGCTGGTTAACTGGAGGAGATGATCCTGGAGGCCTCCCAGAGGTGAAGCGTGGTTCGGTTTGATTTATTCCTCAACTAAAATCACCTTTTAATTTGGCATTCAGATGCAAAAACATTTCCACGCCGTTGCAGTTTTAAACTTAAGACTGTTCAGACTTTTATACTTTAACAAGAATACTTGGTTGAGCAGAGAGAATACTTGGTTGAGCAGAAATGGTCACTTAAACACCAGTGAAGATGGACGGTCAACACCAGCCTGAGGGACCACAGAAGCATGTTCCTCACCTCCAGCTCTGGGTCAAGCTCCCACATCCCAGAACAACAGGACATGTGCTGGACCTCTGGGTGCTCGTGGAGCCACATCCTTCACACAGCGGGCCTGAACATGCTGACTCACACGCTGTTGTTCTCCACGCTTGCAAACCAAGCGACTTCCTCTCCTGCTGACATTTTAAAGCGACATCAATATGTCGGCTCTGGCAGCGAGGCTAACATTTCAAACAATAGCAGCCTGATCGCCCCGTCTGTTCACATCGCTGAGCAACAGGTGAATAATACAAGTGGGCCATGCTCTTGAATGCCATCTCTCAAGGATCCTGAAACAGCCTCCGCCATACTCAGTATGACCGGTGCCATGGCAACGTCATGGCAACGCGCCGGACAATTCTAACACGCCGAACCGCCGCGCGAGTTACGGTCGGTCGGCCATCGATGGGGTCGGACGGGACCGGACCCCTGCTGCTCCGTGAGGTCGCACCCTGAGGTCATCCGGTCCAGCACTGTGACGCAACGTCTCCGTCTCCATTGGCTGCCCCTGAGAATACTTCAGCCAAGTTACTTTACCCTTGTCTGTTGAGGACTGAGGGCGTGGGTGTGCACACACACACACACACACACACACACACACACACACACACACAGTTGTACATGAACACACACAAACACACACAGGGGCACCTTAACAAAGAGAAAAGTTCTTACAGAATAATCCAAACCAGGCCAACATGAGGTCCAATCGGGTCAAACCAGGTCCAAGGAGCCAAACTGTGTCACAAAGAGATAAAACTAGGCCAAAGCATTTCAATCTGAAAGCAGGTTCAACACAGCTTTGACCTGGGTTTAAAGCTGGATGAATGTGAATCAGAATTCAGTTTCAACAAGTGCATTCTGCTCTGGGTTCCTCTGGTCCCCTGACCGCCTGCCCATTGTGCTGCCACCTCGCTCCATCCTAGCCCACCGACTTGAGGCTCCCCGCTGGGCAGGCTGGCTCTGCTGGGGGTCTTCATGGGGGTTGCTAACAGCAGCTCTGTGTTTGTTGTGTGTCTCCAATCTCATGTTGTCTGTCGATGCGGCCATTTGATTTTTGATTTTCCTTCTCTTGAAGAAGCGAGGGTGGAGGATTGGAGCCCAGCGGGTGGCCAGTTAGGAGGAGATGAAGAGTGAGACTTCACCACCACAGCCTGCCAGGTGAGGAACATCTTCAAGGACTTTTAGGTACCTCTGGAGGGCCCAGAGAATATGGAGTTTACCTGCTGTATTTTATTACTCTAATGTAATTGTGTATTTTATTACTCTAAAGTAATTGTGTATTTTATTACTCTAAAGTAATTGTGTAGTTTATTACTATAAAGTAATAAATACAGCAGGTGTCAAAGGTAGTTCTACTGGGCATCTCCCAGTGTCAACCAGTAAAGACTGGTTGTGCTGGGCAGCTCCCAGTAGAACCAGTAGCAGCCTGTGGTTGTACTGGGCAGCCCCCAGTAAGTAACTGAATGGTCGATTCTGTTCCTACACAAGGTTGATGTGGGAAAGGGTCATTTCCAAACATCAGAGAGAGAATCCCAGGTGTACGCATGAAATCTGAATGAGAGGATGGAAGCTAATTCAAAAACCCAAACAACACTATCTTCTGATGAAAGATCATTGTGCTCAGACAAATTGAACGTCTGTGCCTGTGTATGTAACCCCAGGGGTCCAGGGCCTGCCTCTGCACAGCATGGCGGTGTGTGTGTGTGTGTGTGTGTGCGTGTGTATGTGTGCCAGGTTGCTCCTCTGACGAGGAACTAGAGACACTCCTAATGTCTCCAAGTCTTAACGAGTGTCTTGGACACGGGGCTGCGCAGAGCGCGGACAGGCAGGGCAACGTGCCGTTTGTCTTCTTGTTGTTGAGGTTTAAGAGGGCTAAGCTGGTTCAGTACCACTGGGCTTACGTTGGGTTTAAAGCTCTCCGAGATCTGTAGCCAGGCGCCCATGTGGGTGAGGGATTTATGGTTCTGCCGTTTTTAGGTTCTTGGTGAACAGGTGTCGATGTCTGGGCCTGTCTCCCTCGTGACCTCTGTATCACCTTTGCTTTAATGGGACATTTGGTGACCTCCGGGGTGAAGGGTTAGGGCCGGCCAGGATAAAGGTGAAGGTTCAGTCATCTCACCAAGTCCCAGGCCAGATCTAGAATCAGGTGATTGTAATGATTATAGTTTTGGTGCCAAGAAGGTGAGGATCACCTGAGGACCAGAAAGGGAGCAGGTAATCGTCTCCTCGACAGTGTAACCACAGGCTGGCTGTTATTACAGTGAGTCACTGAGGACACATCCAGTGGTTAGTCTCTCAGCACTACAGTAACATCCAGTGGTTAGTCTCTCAGCACTACAGTAACATCCAGTGGTTAGTCTCTCAGCACTACAGTAACATCCAGTGG
>JAOPUI010000085.1:403407-424306 GCA_027123135.1 Urophycis floridana | reverse complement strand
CACTGTGTTCTGAGTGTGTCACTAATTCACGATTGGGTTAAATGCAGAGACCAAATTTCCCTCACGGGATCAAATGAATAATTCTCCGTCTTCTTCTTCTTCAAACCAACCGTGTCCGAAAACCCCAGACACCTGATTTGCCGGCGGGGCGGTGGTCCTTCCCTGCGGTACCTGTCGGTTGCGGAGCTGGAACTCGCTCTCTCCGTGCTGCAGCGCCCTGTAGTACATCCACTCCTCCACCAGGCGGTCCGACACCGGCAGGGAGGACGGTTTGGGCGCCGTCCCGCCCTTCGTCTCGTCGTCGCTCATCTCGCGGTAGGAGAAGGTGGCGGAGGCCGACTCGTCCCTGGGCGGCCCGGCGGACCAGAGCAACGTCGTTAGGGAGGGCTCTTCTGAACACGTGCCTGGTGTGTCTCCATTCAGAGCTTACTTTTAATTGATAAATCTTTTAACGGATAAAAAAAAGACTTGCAGGTAAAATCTGACGTGATCTGATGTTTCGTTGGGATTGCTAGGAAGCGGCGTCAATAGAACAACTATGTTTCGCTCCAAAGGACAAAATAATCCCCCTGTTGATCATTTCCTGGAACCATAACAGGAAAGGCTGCATCGGTTGTTTTTCCACCCACAGAAACATCACGCCTCGCCGGCAAAGTAACGTTAGCCAATTCTAAGGTAGAACTCTACGCTACAAACAGGCCCCGCCCACTCAGCCTTACCCCCACACTCACGCTACAGTGGCAGGGTTTGATTTACAGGCAGAGAGTATAGCGTGGACAGGGCTTTATGTAGCCCTCTATACGGCGCCATGCCGTGGAAACTAAAAATAAAGAGGGGAAAGTGATGAGCTGGTGTGTGCTATTGTCTGAGCAGCCTTTTCTTCTGCCGCACAACATATAAACAGCTCATAGGGGGCCTTTGTTTCTGTCTGCTCGACTCCTACTCCATTAGGATTTCCTTCCGTAGATCTGTGGACCTCTTTACTAGCGGGGAATGTCAGACGATGTCATTTGAACTAATGTCGTATGACGCGGTGTAGTTCTGTTGTCAGGCGCTGGTCTTTCGCTGAACAATGTGCTACTGCCACCACTTCTCTGTAGCGTGGAAAATAGAACTGAGAAGTAGAAAATGCAAAACAGTCCAACACGAAGCGACGACAACAGCCCTGTCACAGTCCCGCTCCGTGTGTACGTGAATGTTTGGGCTTCACTCGGTATGTCACTGAAGTGAAATGCACTTGATCCTATAGTTTCCAACAGTCATTAAGTTTTTGGGTTGCACATACAAACAGTATTTCATTATAAAAGATATATACACAATGAATACATAATAAATAAATAATAGTTTTACACACAAATGCACACTTTAGGGGCATGAAATTCACAGATTGATTGCTTGTTAATAAAACAATCCATTATATAGATTGACTGAAATATAGAAATAAATATGGGGATACCTGTGCTCGACAGATGCCACGATGAATCCATGAGAAGCCAGTTCATCACAAATGGCTGAATATAACGTCCTGGCAGAAACACAACATGTATACAGCACATGTTAAACACAGACCTGAAGAACATCTCTTCCGGTTAGCTGCATCGTCACTATGCGGGTAAGATGTTTGAAGACATACTGGGGTCGTTGTTGTGAATAATAGGGGTTGTCACTTTCGTGGACATTTGTTTCCAAGAAGTCGTGTGTCCTCTCACCTGAAGGCCCCGAGACCATGGGAGAAGACCACCACGGGACACTTCTCGTTGCTTTTGAACGGAGCGTCCAAGTAGGCCGGGATCTTAAAGGATCCTGAGGAGACAAAGCAAGACACAAAACAAAGAGTTGAGACGCCACCCGAGGCAGCACACGCTTAAGTTACAACACAAGATGAACTGCTGATCTGTAGGACGGCGACTGGAAGGGCTACCAAAGAGGTAGTTGAAGATCTTCTCGCTGATGGTCCGGTTGATCTTCATGAAGTCGGCCAGGCCGTTGAAGTACTCCCTGCAGGGGATCCAGTCCGGCCTCTCCCCTTGCTCCATCTTCTGGCACGGGTAGTACAGCCGGAAGAAAGTGCCCTGGGGGAGGAGGAGGACAGAGGCTTAGGATGAGAGCTCTGTCTGCTGCCTGTGAGGCAGGCTGATCTGACCACACGATAAACATGCCTACAGTACTGAGCATTTCAGTGGGGGGTGTATTCAAAATATACATTTTTTGATATTCCCATAAATTCATTGTGAAGTAAAAACACATTGTTCGGTTTTCAATTTCTAGAGTATGTCATGTAGTATACAGCATACAATGTAATGACATTTGATCAGTGTTTTATTAGACACTTTTACCTACAGTGACTGTAATTTAATATATTGCAGTGTGCTTCAGTATGTATATAATCAGCAGGTTCTAAAGGGTAGACCATGGCCTACCTGGGTGGTGTGGTCCATCATGAGGTCTGTACATCCCACTGGGTATGGACCTTTGGCTGGAGGGATCCCCAGGTTGTTGCTGCAGTGGTTCCCCATGGCATACAAGCTAAGTGTGCTGGCCCTCTTATCTATCAAGAACAGTCATGTGATGTCATTGATTGCACTGAGAAAATAGTCCTTATTCGTTATATTGAGGCGGCACAGGGGGCAAGGGTGGCACATTGAGGGAGAAGTTGGTACTGGAAAAAGATGGTACGTATATTAAGTATATAAAGTTCAGATCTTTTTGTCTAAAAAGAGACTGATTGAAAATCATGATAGATACATGATGCTAACAACACTTAGACTGACATCTCTTTCTGTTTAAGTAAATATCTTGTTGACTTAAAGATATTTCTAACATTTTAAGATGTTAGATTTCTAGATATCTGGCAAGTCAGCTTATATTTTTCATTCGAATTTAAAATATGATTGACAGTATTTCTCCCATTCCCCCCTCTCTCTCTCTCTTTCTCTCTCTCTCTCTCTCTTTCTCTCTCTCTCTCTCTTTCTCTCTCTCTCTCTCTCGCTCTCTCTCATGTGCGATCATTGCCAGCATGTTGCATATGACAAGCTGTCATCTCACCCACGGCACCGTGTCAGGGTCAGGAGGACCAGGGAGATCACCCTGTATAACGTTAACGTTGGACTGCTGCTGGTTTTTACAGGTCAAACTGACTCCAGACCCTACAGCTGTGTGTTAAAACTGAAACCCACCACATCTGTCTCGGTTAGTTACAACTACATGTCCAGGCACAACATAACCGTGTTAACAAACCCGTACCTGTCCTGGACCACTCGATAATCTTCTTTCCTAACAACTGTACGAATCCTCCATTCGAGAACATGGGACTCGACTTCAAAAAGCGCTCATCTTTGAATTAATATTTTACAAAAAAAAGAACCGCAGCTTGTAATAACAGAGCAAGAGCCTACCAGAGATACGTGTGGGCCGCCGGGTCGCTTTCTCCACATTACAGGTATAGTGTGCTGTCTGGGGGAAAGGGGACCCGGCTGAGTCACTCGGGAGTGGCGATCAATGTTTGACAGCCCGCTAACATGCTAACCGAGGCTAGGCTAGCGTTGAACAGACAGACGTTTGGGATGCTAACAGAGGCTAGGCTATCTGGGATCCCGGGACAAGGCAGAGGCTAGTGGTGAAGTCTATGGGCACAGCCAGAGACAGTTACATAACTCTATACCATGGATTGTATCACATGACACCATATCATTAACCTTTTAACAGTGACAGGCCTTTCAATGGAAGAGTTCCATCTTATAAAGTCTGAATCAAGTCATTGTCTCGAGTTAAATCGCAACCAAATCCCGCAAATTCCAGAAAATCCCTACACTTTTATCCACGGATCTTTCGGAGATATTATTTTTTTTGTTTTTCAGGGAGTTTCATTTTGTAAACGTTTTCCCATGCTCCCACATTCGTCACAAACAAGTCACGAACCGTCGACATATTTTATCGTAGTTATTTATGTGTGGTTAAATGTAATGCGTGTGTCATCCTGTGCTGCAGGGGGCGGTGTGGCGCACCGCCAGCCTCCAGTAGAGCAAGTGGAAAACAACACACTGGATATGTGTTGCTAGCATAGCCAGTTAATAAGTTCAACGCACTTTCCAATTTCTAGATGTCAAAATGAAGCTGGTGAGTAACGGGACATCATCCCGGTGATTGTAAACGTGTAGCTGTCCGTTAGATGACCGGCAAGCGACCCGAATGTGTCTCAACGAGGCTTTGTTTTCTTCTCTAGCTAACCCAGCTAGCAGAAGTCATTCATCTGAGTGTTTCAGAATAAAGTCTTTACTGCTACTGACTTAACACGTGGGTGTTTGTGTACGTCCCCCGCATATCGTGCCTAAACACAGACACACACAAGTAGGTGTGTCCAGTTTTGAGCGAAATCCACTATGTGTGCACGTTTTTGACCATATGCCCCAAACTGTCCCAGTACTGTTTATCAGGACACCCGACGCTGCCCTGCAATGTGCTCAAGTTTAAATCCACCACCATCATGCTGGACTGTGGCCTGGACACCACCTCGGTCTTGAACTTCTTGCCATTGCCTTTGGTGCACAGGTAAGTTTGGTGTCCCAGTGTCAGGAGCGACAGGTGCACACACTTTGAGGACAATTCTGTTGTGTCCATCGTTCTGCTGGCGTCTTGTGTAAGCTTGGGTTGGCCCTCATGGGGTTATAGCTTTCTCTCTCTTTTGTTTGTCAGTCCAAGACTCTCCAAGCTGCCAGGCTGGGTGTCTAAGGATGGAGCAATTAACTTGGAAAAGGTACGTCGGTCAGGTTGGGTTTGTGGGGACACTGTATTCGTTTGTATTTCAGAATTGGATGTAGCTTTGAAGCTGATTTTCAGTCACTCTGGATTTACAGACTTACATTGTATACAAATGTGTTGAAATAATTGACAAATAATTTTATATATGTATAATGTATAATGTTTACGTTTGAACAAATCCATATTTCTATATTTGTAAATACAAGTTCTATTTTGCGGTTGTGTGTCCAGGAGCTGAAGGAGTGTGCTGGAAGAGTGTTTGTTGACTCACAGCCAGAGCTCTGTCTCCCAGAGGTAAAAACACACCGCAGTGCCTTGACATGGATTGGAGTTTGATTTCTACTACGACTACCTATCGTAATAAGCACAATAATAACCATTAGGATAAAGGTAAGATGCCTCTGTTGTAATGCTCCTCTTACGGCCCTCGACCGCGGTCCCAGAGGGAGCTCCTGGATCTGTCCACCATCGACGTCATCCTGATTTCCAACTACCACTGCATGATGGCGCTGCCCTACATCACAGAGCACAGCGGCTTCACAGGGACCGTGTACGCCACAGAGCCTACGCTGCAGATCGGCCGGTAGGGAGACCACACTGTGTTCCGCAGTTCACAGAGCTGGTTTCTAGACCATAGGAATCTTCTTATTGGTGTGTCTTGATATACGGGGACCAGGTCTACACTGGGAATTCAAGAGGACTCCATCTTGGTCATCTTGGCCACGTTGAGTTTAGTTTAGAACGTAACATTTGTTGATCCTGCAGGTTGCTGATGGAGGAGCTGGTGAAGTTCATGGAGAGGGTGCCCAAAGCCCAGTCTGCCACCTGCTGGAAGAACAAGGAAATACAGAGGTGCAATTTTGTTTGTATTTGTATTCCGCTAAAAACTTACTGCATGCTTTTTATGTGCAAAAATGTACACTGCAAGATAGTGTAGCCGAAAGGTACTGGGTTCGATTCCCCATGTCTACGTTCTCCCGAGTGACCGAATTCTGATGTTGACTAAATATAATGACTAAATATATACATATAGACACATACATAGAATATGACATTAGATTTGCTAAGATTCAACTTTATTGTCATTGTGCAGAGTACAAGTACAGAGACAACAAAATGTAGTTGCCGTTCTAACCAGAACTGCAAAAGAGCGATTAAGGTGCAGTACATGTACATGAATAGTGCAATATGAGTGAGACAGTTGTAAGTGACAGTAGTAAGTCAACATTGCCCCTGTAAAATAACCAGTAAACAAATCGTGCAAGTAGTAACAAGTGAACAGTAAACGGATAGTGCAAGTAGAGGTAGAGGTAGTAATTATCGAGCAGCATAGTTGAGTGTATGGGTAGTACACTGTTGCATAAGATAAGATAAGATAAGATAGTTCTTTATTAATCCCCCTTAGGAGAAATTCACAGAGTATAGGGTAATGAATAATAGGGTGTTGTACAGCCGTGCAATACAAGAAACAGCAAGGGTAAAGTGACTAGTGAGGAATGACGTTCACCTGGGTGTGGAGTTCAGGAGAGTGACAGCCTGAGGGGAAAAGCTTCCCCTGGACCTGCTGGTCCGGGTGCCCAGATACCTGAAGCGCTTTCCGGGGGGGGGTAAACAGTCTGTACAGTATGTATATATTTATCTGTAGGATCTAGTGTGTTTTAACAGCGGTGTGTTTGTGTGCCTGTTGGAACCAGGATGCTCCCTGGTCCGCTGAAGGATGCCGTGGAGGTGTGGGCGTGGAAGAAATGCTACAGCATGCCAGAGGTCAACTCGGCTCTCAGCAAAGTGCAGCTGGTCGGCTATTCCCAGAAAGTGGTGAGATATCTTCCCGATACGCTTTCATGAGGGATGCACTGCTGTCACCACGATGTGCCTGTTGAGTTATCGGTTGTCGTTTCACTTTGTGCCAATTGAGGTACACTTAACATCTGGCGGTGGCTGTTGTTGCTCTCCAGGAGTTGTTTGGAGCCGTGCAGGTGTCCCCACTGAGCTCCGGCTACTCATTGGGTAGCTCCAACTGGATCATCCAATCACATCACGAGAAGGTCTCCTATATGTCTGGCTCCTCGCTCCTCACCACACATCCACAGGTAAGGGGAGAGGCGCCCTGAAACCCCTTCAAGGGTCCGGCCTGTGTCTGAGCTCATTATCGCACGGTTCGACTCTCTCACTGCAAACTCCACGTCCTCATTCTCCGTCTCTGCAGCCCATGGACCAGAGCTCCCTAAAGAACAGTGACATTCTGATCCTGACCGGCCTCACGCAGATGCCCACGGCAAACCCAGACGGCATGCTGGGAGAATTCTGTAGCAACCTGGGTAGGTTCTTCTTATTGGACCCATCTCGGTGTAAGCAGAAAGGACGGGTTCAGTCACCGACCACTATGACATGCATGCACTATAGTCACACACTCACTTTTTGTGAATCGTGTTTTTACTGGATTCAATCCTCAATGTCTGTCGGGCTCCTTGAGTATGATGCCCTAACCCTTATCTGGTCCATAACAGTAACGCCGTCCTCCCATCGGCAAGTCTCCCCAGAGTTTTCACGGTGGTCCTGATGTTGTTGCTTCCCGCCTGTAGCCATGACGATCCGCGCTGGGGGCAACGTGCTGGTGCCGTGCTACTCGTCCGGGGTGATCTACGACCTGCTGGAGTGCCTGTACCAGTTCATCGACAGCGCCAACCTGGGCAGCACGCCCTTCTACTTCATCTCCCCCGTCGCCAACAGCTCCCTGGAGTTCTCCCAGATCTTCGCCGAGTGGTGAGGGGGCTTTTAATTTGGAATGTTTATGAAAAGGTATTTAAAAAAAAAAAAAAGTGTTATTTTTGCGTAAAAGTTATATACTTATATTTGCAGAGTCAACAAGGACAGCCATGAGCAAACCTTGATTACGACCAAGACCACCATATTATTTCTAAGTCAAATTCTTGTTTGTGTATTCATTGATTCTGTATGTGTGGCTTCATCCAGGCTCTGCCACAACAAACAGTCCAAGGTCTATCTCCCGGAGCCCCCCTTCCCCCACGCAGAGGTTGGTGCTCCTGCTGTGTATTCATTAAGGAACCTTGGCCTATGTAAACAGTAGGACCTACACTGGGTTCTCCTTGGTTTCCCACATTGTCATTTGTAAACATTAAGACGAGTGTTCGTTTCACACTTCATCATACACATGGAAAATAGCTGGTAACACCTGGTTTACTTATATATTCAAACGGTAGGATTACAATCTGGTTTTACACCTGGTTTTCCTTCATGTAAACAGAACTACAGTAGTCTCTGGTTTCACATCTGGTTATCCTCCATATGTAAACAGCAGGGCTAGGATCCAGTCTCACACCTGGTTATCCTACACATGTAAACAGCAGGGCTAGGATCCAGTCTCACACCTGGTTGTCCTGCACATGCAAACAGCAGGACTAGCATCTAGCCTCACACTACCGCTACCCTCCTCCCAGCTGATCCAGACCAACAAGCTGAAACACTACCCCAGCATCCACGGCGACTTCAGCAGCGAGTTCCGGCAGCCCTGCGTGGTCTTCACCGGCCACCCGTCACTGCGCTTCGGCGACGTGGTCCACTTCATGGAGCTCTGGGGCCGCTCCAGCCTCAACACCATCATCTTCACCGGTAGGGCCTCCCGCTGCTTGCAGGGCCCACCTGCCTGCTGTGGTCACCTCTGCTGTGCTTTCTGATGGACACCGCTATCCGTCGTTATCATTATCAATATTGCAACGGTTGACTTCCAATCTGAAAGAGGGCAGGGACCTCCTTGTGGTATGAGTACTTTACGGGTGTTTGGGTCCCCTGTTTTGTGCCCCCCCCCACAGAGCCTGATTTCTCCTACCTGGACGCCCTGGCCCCCTACCAGCCCCTGGCCATGAAGTGTGTGTACTGCCCCATCGACACGCGCCTCAACTTCCACCAGGTCTCCAAGCTGTTGAAGGAGATCCAGGTGAGCTCTCTCTGTTTTTTTAGCTAGCTAACACTGTTTAGTCATTAGCTGTTTAGTCAGCTAGCTGTTACTGTTTAGTCATTTAGAGGGAATTTCAGAATCATATCATTGAAGGAGCAATCATCAGGGGTCACTAGTGGACATTTGAGGTTCAATCCAAGAACCCCTGCCCCTCACCTCAACCCCCATCCCTCCCTGTGCCCAGCCCCTGCACGTGGTGTGTCCGGAGCAGTACACCCAGCCCCCGCCCTCCCAGTCCCACCGCTCGGACCTGATGCTGGAGCTGCAGGCTCCGCCCCTACCCTACTGCCGCTGCTCCGTGCTCAGCCTGCCCTTCAGGCGCCGCCACGAGCGAATACATCTGCTGCCGGAGGTCAGGCGCCGCCCGCACGGCAACACTGTGGCCTTCAGGCTGCCCGCACTGGCCAATGTGTGACCTGTAATGTGGATGTTCTTGTTGAAAAGATTGAATAGATCAAAATGTAGTCTAAGTTATTAACAATAACCAGATTATAATGAATTATAATGCATCTAGTCATTTTACATTTGACACTTTTATCCAAAGCGACTTTCAGTGGATTTTAGATGCATGTCATTTAGGATCCGGTCGGGCTAAGGTCATCTTGCTCAAGGATGCCTCCATGTTAGGCTCCGGACATTGGGGATCGAACCCAGCACCTTTCGGCATTGAGTTGGACATCCTAACAAGGCTATCCTGTATCTTTTTAAAAGATTAAATGTGAAATTGCGTGAATAAGGTGAACGTTTTCTGAAGTAGAATATAATGTTATCATACAGTTTAGAATAAATGGTACTATTGAATGGTGTACATTATCTGCTATAATGAGAATTCTGCGGTCCTTAGCTCGCTAGGTCCCTGGTACCCTCTGAGGTCAAGCCTGGCGTCTCCGTGGCAACTGTATCCGGAGTGCTGCATTCCAAAGATAACAAGCACACGCTACAGGTGAGGTCACGGATAACAAGCACACGCCACACGCGAGGTCGCGGATAACGAGCACGCGCCACAGTCGAGGCCGTGGATCCGTGTGGTTCTCATGGACTTTGGTGTCATGTTGCATGGCAGTTATGGTTACGCTTTTCCTTCCGGGACTCGTCATGTGTTTACTTGTGTATTTTGTCTGGTCTGGTGGTCTGGTGCTGGCCTGGGCTGCCTTCACACTCGCTACCAACCAATCAAATGAACCAGACTATTAAGCAGAGCGGATGAAAGCCAATCAAACGGCCCCCCCCTAAAGAATTCCTCTGACTCGTTATCCAATAGTTTGTAAGCTACTCTGTCAGCATGATGTGAGTGTCCGACTGAAGTGTGTCTCTCGTGTGCGTTGGCAGTCGGTGCCTAAGCCCCCTCCAGCAGCCCCCACCAAGAAGAGGAAGCGCGTGGTGGAGGAGCCCCCCGAGGTGCTCGCCCCCAAGCCTCTGCTGAGTGGGGTGGTGCCCCTGGACGGGTTCCTGGCGACCCTGCACAAGGTACTCCCCCAGCGGACCACCGTCAGTCATAACCTTTACTGTTGAGATGAGCACTATTGGCGTCCTTTGGGATCGTTCACACGCCGGTCTCCGTCCACTGACCGGAGAGACCAAGCCACGGGGCTGTACGTCTGACCTCTGACCTCTCCCGCAGCACGGCATCAGCGAGGTGAAGGTGGAGGAGACGGCCGACGGCCACATCCTCCACCTGCAGGCGGAGGACGCGCTCATCCAGATGGAGGCGGACGCCACGCACATCGTCTGCGACAACAACGAGCCCATGCGCACCACCCTGCGCGACCTGGTGCTGCGGTTCCTGCAGAAACTGTGACCCCCCTGACCCCCGGAAGCACATTCCCCTCCGACCTCCTTTATTAAGGTCCCTTATTGCTATGGACGTGGCGGCCATATTGGTCATTTGGGTGGGTAAAACCCTGTGGAACATTTGGGGAAAATATGATGATTTAATAGAATTTGCATTTTACATGCTGCCTGGGAGTTGAAACACAATGCAGACCCAAAGGTAATGCATTGAGTCATCACAGGTTGCCCAAGAGATTGTAGAAGGTTTTCCAACACAACTTGCCAATATGGCCACTCGGTAAATGAGGTCTATTCCAAGCGTTCTCAGCTTCCAGGCTTTGGTGACAACACAAGGGGGACTGTCCACCCAGATGTTTGGATCAGCCTACCCTTTTTGCCTGGCTTCTAATGGCAAATCAACATCACTGGTCACTGGTGATAAAACAAGGGCCCTTTTTTAAAGATGACAAAAAAGCACTCCCTCTGGTGAAAAATGCACTACTGCAGTTGCTTTTTCCCCCGATTGGCTGAAACTTGGAACGTGTAACTGTGGTGCAAGTTGTGGCTGGTGGCCCTGTGGCTTGGTTACATGTAGTGTCTGTCTGCGGCCTTGTTGTGGGGAGAGGGAACTGAGTTTTCAAGGTTGCTTGTCTCTTCTCTAACACAACTCGCCCACTGCCGCATCTCATGCCGTGGCTCTGTCGTCAGTATTTACGGTATTGTACTACTGTAAAGTCAAACTTTTGCTTTATTTTATAAAATACTATTTTGTATTAAAAACTCAATTGAGATTTGAGAAACTAATTAATGCCTACTACATTTATTACAGTTTCTTCAGTTCTTCCCATTTGTATGATAGAGTCATGGCCCAGTACATATACTGGGTCCTTTTAATCTTGGTCAACCAAAATGATATCAATGAAAACTGATTTTCCCAAGGCAATAATCGTATACTCTAAGCAAATATTTTGTGTTAGTGTCACAGCTGGGGGCTGTGATGCACAAGAGAAGCATGTCATGCTGAGGTTTAGTCATGTAGCCAGCACTGGTATCCAAAATGACTCAGAGAATTGTTGACGGTGAGCCGGTCATGTCATGAGTGAGCCGGTAGGGCATGCCGATTTGCTGACACCAGGGTTTGAACCCAGAACCATCGGCTGAAATCACCCAGGCAACATGATAGAGGCCCGCGTCTATCATGTAAACAGGTCTTAGTCCCTGCCGTTTGATTCTGGCATTTTTGATGAAGAGAAAAAGTTACAATCCCAAGTCACGGCTTTCGTTGCAAAATATAATTTTATTGATAAACAGTTGAACGTGCCACTAAAATACACTTAATATCTCAATATAAATTATCTTACAGTGCACTACACAAGCGTCACTTAAATAACAATGGTGTGAAGCAGAGCGGTGAGCATCAGGGCTCAGACAGGAGAAACAGACCACAGACCAGGAGAAACACACCACCTTGTTTTCATGACCATTTCTGAGTACGCCATCTTGAACCACAAGAAATCAAAACGTTGGGGATGGAAGACCGTGGTTTGTGTTTCAGCCCGTGTAAACGTGAGAAGTATGCGTCCTGACCATTTCATTAAACGGTTGACCACATAACAGCGTAAAGGGAGAGGAAAAGGTGAGGAGGAGATACAAATGATAAACTGGGTCAAACATGGCTGTTGTACACAGTAATAATACTGCACCCTGCTATCAAATCAAGTGTTTGACGTGAACCAGTAATACGAGTAGTTTAGCTATCTTATTTAGCTTATTTAGCTATGCGAGTGATGTAGCATGTGAGACATGGCCATGCTTGCTGTATGGCTGTTGGCTATGATGACCTCATTTGCATTGGCAAACATACAACTGCTTGTTGACCCAAACTATCATCGAAATATCAAAAGCTGATTTAGAAAAATAACCCTTTTGGGGGAGAAAGAAAGAAAAAGACCAATATATAAGAACGATCCTGTCTAACATAATATTATTCCCTGTTTGGTTTAGTGTAGTAGAAATAAGATGGTGATGGTGACATCATCATTTGATGATAAACAGGAAGTGGTGCCGTAAACACTCCAGCAAGCAGAGCCTCCCTGAGCAGGGGAGAGAGGGGTGAGGCCCGAAGGGGGAGAGGGTTGAGGCCCGAAGGGGGAGAGGGTTGAGGCCCAGAGGGGATGCCCCTCACAGGAATACTGTATTACTCAAATGCTCGGTTCATATGGACTTGTAGGTCGTTTTTCCCCAAGGGCTCAAACAGACATGTTATGCTGCCCGCCGTACAAACGCACGCACGCACATCAGGTTCAAACAAAATGATCTTTAAGCCAGTTGGAATCGGTGTGGGTAGTGGCCACACACAGTGGATTTGACATCGCGTGATGGTAGTTAACTTTGGATGCTACAAACATCAGATCCGCTGCATTCAGGCACTTGTATCTCTGGTTGGACGCCCTACCAATCTCCGGTCTACTGTGAACACCGAGATGAGCAGAAACACCCGCTAACCAACGAGACAGCCAGGTGGTTGCTAGGACTCCCATCGAAACCCAACCCAGTGCATACCGTTCCCCCCCCCCCCACCCCATGGCAGAAAACAAAAAGAAGAGTGCTGATTGGTTCTCATCAGTGGTTGGCCGGAACAGTCATGTAACGGGACAGGTTGGTTTTTGGTGTTTAGTTTGTTTTTCCGGGCTGGTCTGCCGTGACGTGTGTGGACCGCCGGGCCGGCCCGGCTACTTGGACTCCTTCTCGGACTCCAGCAGTGCCGAGCGGATGCCCAGCTTGTTGAGCTCCTCCACCAGGTCACCGTTCTGGTGCATCTGCAGCAGGATGTCACAGCCACCCACAAACTCGCTGTTCAGGTACACCTGGGGGATGGTGGGCCAGTTGGAGAACTCCTTGATGCCTGGTAGGGGGGAACAAAAACATGATGTTGAGGGGGCTTAAAACCGTGAGGTCACTGGTTCGATTCCTGCACAAGTAATGATTTCTGTTACATAGAAGACATATTTATATGATTTGTGTCAAAGTTCAAGTAATTCCACATTGAATAAGACAAAGGCATCAGATCTTATTTTTTTCTTCTTAATTATACTTTAGTGGGAGGGTAGCTTTCCATTTTTCCACTTGGATTAGTGGGAGATTTCGTTATTAACAGTCTGAACAAAACGACTTTGGAGCCTTTGGCAGAACAGAGCACAAGCCCAACTAAATAAATAAATGTACGACACAGCCCATGTCTCCCCATTTCCTTGTACCCTGGCTGAACTGCAAGCCTGTCTGGCAGCACACAATAGAAGCTTCACTTGACTGTAATACGCAGTGACGTTGACACAACGTTGCCGTTTCCTCCACATTTTAACAGATTTTTAACAGTTTGACATAAAGGCAACCGCACCCCTGTAGGCGAAGCTGCTGACAACTGATAAACCCAGAACCACCTACAGATGTGTGGAAATTTGACCAGAACCCAATAAGGAGCAGTGTGTTGAAATAACGCATGGAGACGACATGGTCGCCTCATCCATTCAGATTCAATGTTACCCAAGAAGATTTACTCTAAGAGTTACTTTCGGTTCAAGATCAAACAACGTGGTGCCCAGCACACACACAGTCTGGATCATCACGACGGGTACAGGTTTGTGGACCTTCTGACCTTGTCTGAGATCCTGGTCGTCCAGCACGTTGTACGCTGCGTAGTTGTCCACTCCGTGCATCCTGAGGATCTGGACCACCGCGTTACTGAAGCCGCACATGGGCTGGGCCGGGGTCCCCTTGATGAACACGACCACCTTGTCCTTCTTCACCATCTCCCCGAGGGTCTGTTGCATGTCCGTGGCGGCGCAGAGGAACCGGGTAGATGTGAAGGCGGTGGTGGGCTGCCTTGGAAGACACGCCGCCCGCACACAGCGGACACCTGATCGGATGAGGCCGTTCATCTTCTGCTGTTCTCCTCGGTATATTGATACGGTGGTGTTTTGTTTTGATGCGTAGAAGATCGCACACAGCGAGAGGTGAGGGTTTGGTAAGGTCACTGTCCTTCTGCTAACTCGCGTTGGCTGGTGTCATCCCACAAAATGGAAGGAAGCTACGCTGATTGGACAGCGGCTCGCTGTGGTGGATTACCATTGGTGGGAAGTTGTGTCCGTCCAGCATTACGCAACGCAATGTAATTCACAATCAAATTAATCAAAACATTGTATAATATATATTTCGTGTGGTGTTGTAGAAGTAAACATGAATAGAGGTTTATGCATTATTATTACGTATCATTTTTAAATTATACTATTGCTTCACAAACGGTATATAAAGCGCATAATACTTCCAGGTCGAAACCAGATTTAATTCGCTTCCGGGTAGGTCTGTGGGAGTCGGAAGTGGACGTTTTTGAAGCATGGCGGCTAAAACAGAGAAAAACACAACAGGGAAACCCTCCAAACATGGGGGGAAAGAATCAAAAACCCTGATCATCGCCAAAACTCCAGCGGAAGAGCAGCGACTCAAGTTGGAGCGGCTGATGCGAAACCCGGACAAACCCGCGCCCATCCCGGACCGACCCAAAGACTGGAACCCGCGGGCCCCCCCGGAGTTCGTCCGGGACGTGATGGGCTCCAGCGCCGGAGCGGGCAGCGGGGAGTTCCACGTCTACCGGCACCTTCGGCGCAGGGAGTACCAGCGACAGGACTTCTTGGACAAGATGTCGGACAAGGTGAAGCAGGACATCGATTACCTCGATAAGGTGGAGGAGAACAAGAAAGCAGCGGACGAGAGGACGGCGAAGCGAAGGAAGAAGAGGGACCGGCTGAAGATGAAGAAGATGACGGCCAAGAAGGCAAAAGAAGACGCCAAGAAGGAGGGCGATGAGAAGAGCTCCAGTAGCAGCAGTGAGGACGACGAGGACAAGGAGGCAGAAGACGATGCAGAGGCACCCAGTTTCGTAATGGGCAAGAAGTGACCAACCCCCGCTCTCAGTGGGACTGTTGGTCTGTTGGTACCAGCAGCCTTACTGGTACCAGTAGGGCTGCTGGTAGCAGTAGGCCTGAAACCTCGTCCTGTAGATGTTTTAGGGGGGCGACCCGACCCGACGATTCGTTGGTTTGATGGACTTGGTGAACTGGACTTGAGAAGCAGAAGCACACGTTCATGAAATGTCATTTATCATTAAAAAAAAAAAAGTTTCATTCTAATCTGCTGTGCGATTGAGACGTGCTTACATTCACACTTGTAAAATCCCTGGGACATAATGACTTTGTTATTCCTTTTTTTCTATTGTCTTCCAAACTGTAATTGCCTTATCAACAGGCCTCCTCAGCTTCGGAAGGCGATGCCCACGTACGTGTTTAGAATCGAAGGTACAGTCTGCCCCCCTTTTATACGTGTTGTATATTCTAATTATGATCTCTTAAATGTTTTAATAAAAAAAACAAACTGTGCTTAAGATTTCTGTAATATTTCTTTATTTGTATAGATTGTCCTTACTAGTGGTACTTTTGTATTTTATTTACTTATTTTTTTTAAACGAACTAAAGTGGGTTCCCACGTGGGTTCCCAGCTGTTTTTGCGGCTCTCTAAACGCGGCCCCTTGCTCGCACTGCAAGTGTGGCCCCTCGGAGTCGCATAGAACAACTCAAGGAATGAAAAGGCGTGGCTCCTAGAGGTGCAGGAGGTCCACGTGCGATGTTCCCTGGACACCTTGATAATAGCCCCTTCATTTTAGAGACCCCCTGTTTCCCCGCGGCGGTGGTGGCGGCCCGTCCTTTTGCCATCACTTCTCGGAGCAGGGAGAGCGAATCCAGTGGGGTTTCACTGGGAGAGCGTGTCCTGTCGAACGCCCTTTCAACTGAAACATGCACCGTTCTGAAGTGATGATTTGCATGCACGCAGGACCCGGGTTGAGATTGGCCATCTTGGTATCGTAAGTGTCCAATAGCTGGCAAATGTATTGGTACCGTTTCGCTCTTCGTTACCTGCAAGGTAAAATGCAGCAGCCCTTGTTTGGATGCACGGCGTTGATGGAGAACCCTTGGTTTGAGCATGTATGAATGTTTCGGTAGATTCTACTGGCATTTTAACTCTCATTCAATTAAACAGTTGTTTTTTTTGTAACGAGGTACTTCTGTTTTATCACGTGAAAAATAAAGAATTTGATTTGGGGGAAAATTGATCCATTGTATTTCTGTACATCTGTCTTCTTAATTTCCTTTGCTGAGTGGTTCGTGTCGCAAAGCCAGACCCGTCTGGCCAGTCTATAGGCCTGTCGGTTTTTGTAGAAAAATTAGTCTAATCTTGTAGAAAATTTCTCCAACTTAATTCAATTGCAATATTATGTGTGTTAATGTTGGGGCGAAATCATATAATGTGCTGTTATTTTCTCCAAAGTTAACCTTTTCATTTGAACCACTACTTTACCACTACCTGAAAAGTAGTGGAATGTGTTCTCTGGATTCAGCTGTAACCGATAGCCTGGAGACTTGACTGAAAGCTGTAGCCTACAGGCTCGTACACACACACACACACACACACAAACTACTTGCATTGTCCTCCTGTTATTCTCTATTCAGGTTCATTGACATAAACGCCTGCACACTTGGCTTCAACACATCTGTTAATGTGGGGTTTTAGTTGGGACCTGCGGGGAGGAGTGGCTGTGCAGAATGATCCACATCCAAGAAGGAGCTCACTGCATGTTCAGACAGGAGACTTTTATGTCTTTCCTCATTGACATTTTCTTCGTTTCATCTGCTTCGGGGGGCCAGACCGGAGGGGGGGATTACACCGCGCATGAGCGCAGGATTCTTTCTTTTTATTTTACAAACTCTCTTAGCGACTACAGTTGGGCTCCAACATTTAAACGCTCGTTTTAAAGCAGGCTGCCTCTACTGCTCCCATGGCCCTGGTGGAGACAGGAAGAGGAGATGACACCCCAGGAGACCACCATGATCAGAAGACGCTGTCTGCTCCAGGTTAGACCTTTACCATGTCGAGATGATCGCTAGAATCACACCGTCGGTACGTCCGTAATGTGGACGGAGAGCAGACAGGGCAGAGCAGACATGTCGAGGATAACGTTCGTCTGAAGTTGTGCAACAGTTGGTTACTCTTCCTGATTTGAAGGTTGTGGAGGTTAGCCACCCTTTGTTGTTTAACGTGAGGTAGGGCCTACTATAACTACTAAAGTACTATTCGTGTGGAAATGACTGAATGATGAAAATGTGTGTGTTGAAAAATGTAATGATGAAAAGTGTAAAATGTTACTCTCAAATTAAAGTTTGTCATATCTAGGAGTAAAACTTTAAGTTGTGTTATCTACAATATTTGCCATGAAACCAAGCTTGTGTATGTCTACATTATGCTATAATGTTCAATACAGCCTAATATGCAAATGTTGTTCATTTGTGATGAGGGGAACGTGTGTTCCTTTCCCCCAGGTGAGAAAACAGCTGTACAGAAGCAGACATATACCAGGTGGATGAACGTCTTTCTGAAGAGAGTAAGGAGGACATTTGTCCTTTCAAATCTACACGCACATACACGCACGCACACACACACACACACACAGTCAACTCAAAGGTGTTCTCTCTCCTCCACACGTCGCCCCCCGCAGTGTGAGCCTCCGGTCGAGGTGCAGGATCTGTATCTGGACTTGCGGGACGGCAGGGCCCTCATGGCCCTGCTGGAGGAGCTGTCCGGCTGCAAACTGGTGAGGAGGTCCAGGAGAAACACTACGCCCAACATCGAGCGATGACCTCCCCTCCACAGGAAGTCACAGCCACCGTGCCAAAGACCGAGCGAGGAATGTTTTCACTCGAAAATAAGGGGTGAAAATTGCGTAAGAATTAGAACAGGTGGGCTGGCTGACCCAAGACCAGACGGCGTTTTAATTATGGTGAGGGTTAGGGCTGCTCAAGTGCCCTTGGGCAAGCAAAGCAGCATGTTAGGCAACCTTGAAATAAAAGTTTTACTGGCACAACAACAATGTCTTTAGGTCAGGGGAGAAATGTTTTTTAAGCTGAATAAATTGTCACGAGAGATTTATGATTTTTGTGATTGCAGTTTTGAAAGGGCACCAGAGGGTGGACAGAACTAAATACATACACAGAATCAATACTTCTCTTACTGTAGTTGATATGGTTTGGACCCCTGGAGTACAAATCAGCGGTTAAAAATGTTGTGGTGGCGTAGACTCGGCAGTGGCAATAAATCCAAGATGTCATCTTCCTCCTGTTTACCTGATGAGAAACAGCAGGAGACCACAGCCAAATCGCTTCAATTCCTGGCTGTTATTTCACCACATTTGTATTCATGAGTGGGGGTTCCATTATGGAGATTTCCTCAAATTATGAAGGAGTCGGCCCCAAATAGAGAGAGAGAGAGACGCGTGACCGAGGTTTCTCCCTGTAGGTGTACCGGTTCAGGCCCTCCACGCACCGCATATTCCGACTGAACAACATTGCCAAGGCCCTGGCGTTCCTTGACGACAGACACGTGAGTACGTTTAAGCTACGGTCGCCATAGCAACGGCGGCTCTCCATCAATCCTTTGTTTCCCCCCCTCCCCGTATATGTTGGTTAAATGCCAGTTCATTAAAGCATTAAAATTAAATGTGTTTATTTAATTTAATCATCATTATGATTTCAGTATTTAGTACTATTATTGTTTGTAGCCTAATAATATCACAGCGACGCTTGTTTTTTGTGGGGTGACACGTAACTAAACCAGATCACTACACCGCATCACTAAACCACATTACTGATGAGTTGTTCTGTCTCCTGGGTTCTGTCTCCTGGGTTCTGTCTCCTGTGTTCTCAGGTCAAGCTCTTTGGCATCGATGCCTCTGGCGTAGCAGATGGTGTTCCTCATGTAATCCTTCAGCTCGTCTGGAGCATCATCTTGTTTTTCCAGGTGAGGGGGTGTACAGTTTGATTGTAGAATTTAGACAGTTTGAGTCAGATTCTCTCTCTCTCTCTCTCTCTCTCTGTCCCTCTCCCCTCCCTCGTTTCCATTATATTGTGGAGAATGGTGTCCTGAATTCAGGACAACCAGACCTAAACATTCAAGTCCGATCCAGAAACAGTGTTTTATAAACTGATGTGCAGTATAACACGGCCATTCTGTTCAGTGCAATTCTTTGACAGGGCCCACATGTAATCTCACTAGAGGGCAGATTGTGAAACGGCTTGTAATGGCTTATCAACACCAGACCTGGCGGTCAAAACGGAGACCTTTAAATCCAATCAGTGTTAACTTATTGCTGAACCGAGACCTTTGCCTTAGTGCTCTGCTCCTCCTCTGTTCCTCCTGCAGGTTAAGGAGGCGACCGGGGGGCTCCAGAAGCGCCTGTCCTCCAGCCTCTCCTCCTTATCCACCACCAGCTCCCCCTCTCCCCGTGACCTTTCACCCTCGCCCGGGGACTCCGACTCCTACTCCAGTGGCACCCTGCCCTCCAAGCGCAGGAGACCGGGCCGGGGGCCTCGGTTCCGCTCAAAGCCCATGAAGACTCTGCTGCTGTGGGTCCAGAGGAGAACCTCCAGGTGAGGCCGATGGGGCTTCCATCACCCCAGGAGGGAAACCGGGCTCAGTCCACCGTTCTGTTGTTATCCTGCCAAAGGAGAAAGGAATATGCTTTTGTTCACGAGGAACATGAGTGAAAAAGAACTGAAAAAATACAACCACACGTCTTCCATTCCCTTCCATGGGAGATATTGGATACAGACAGACAGACAGACAGACAGAAAGACAGACAGGCAGACAGACAGACAGACAGACAGACGGACATGATGGAAGCAGACAGACTGATATCACAGACACCACATCGATGGTGTGCGTTGTTTGTCTTTTGGTCTCCAGCGTTGGGGTGGAGGTACGTGACTTTGGGAAGAGCTGGCGAAGTGGACTGGCCTTCCTGGCACTGATAAAGTCCATAGACGCGGGCCTGGTGGACCTGAGGGACAGCCTGTCCAGAGAACCACAGCAGAACTTGGAGGAGGCATTCAGGATAGCCCAGGACAGCTTGTGCATCCCTGCTCTGCTGGAGCCTCAGGGTAAGAAACAAACAAATCTTTATTCCCAAAATGCATGACAAGACTCTCAAACAGTCAACATTAGCATTAGGGATGTAGCAGCTATCAAACAGTCAACATTAGCATTAGGGATGTAGCAGCTATCAAACAGTCAACATTATCATTAGATATGTAGTAGTTTATCTATCAAACAGTCAACATTAGCATTAGGGATGTAGCATCTATCAAACAGTCAACATTAGCATTAGGGATCTAGCAGCTATCAAACAGTCAACATTAGCATTAGGGATGTAGTAGTCTATCTATCAAACAGTCAACATTAGCATTAGGGATGTAGCATCTATCAAACAGTCAACATTAGCATTAGGGATCTAGC
>JAOPUI010000085.1:309735-322909 GCA_027123135.1 Urophycis floridana | reverse complement strand
CCCCCCCCCCCCCCCCCCCCCACCCCCCCAGACCCCCCCCCCCCCCCACCCACCCAACCACCTACCCCCCTCACCCTCCCCCCCCCCCCCCCCCCCCACCCCTACCAGTGTCATTAAAGGTGGGTGTGTATGTGCACACGAATGCACACACACGCGTATGTCCCGTTGTCATGCTTTTTTTCTGGCATTTTGCATTGGCTAACAATCCGGATCCTGTGGCCTTTATCACGTACGTCAAGTGTTTAGAGGCCTATTTTTAGACATGCATGCACCGAGGAAACTCTGACCTGATTTATTCTTAACACCGGGGGATGAAGCCAAACGTGCTTCCAACTCGTTAAACCCTAGATTTCTTCTGTGGTAGCTTGTTTGTGATTGTATTTCTTCTTGTGTGCTAGCTTGTTTCGGTCTTTACTTCTTCTTCTCTGGTAGCTCGTTAAGCATTCTATTTCTTCAGCGGTAGCTTGTTAAGCCGTTTATTTATTCTGTGGTGTAAAGTTTATTTATTCTGTGATGGTTCGTTAAGCCTTCTCATTTCTTCTTCTGATGTAGTCTGTTAAGCCCTTCTGTTTCTTCTTCTGTGGTAGCTCCCACAGTAGCCATCCATTTCTTCTTCTGTGGTAACTCATGTAGCCGCGTGGTAGCCCGGTCTGCCAGGGTAGTTCTGTCCTCCCGTCGGCGGTTTCTCTTCAATCACACTGCACGGCGATAACGGAAATTAAACGCTGAGTGAGAAAGCCACGCCGCGTATCTTCTTACGTAGCCGAGTCAACGCAGGAGTGCAAAAAGCCCAGCCTCCGCTCTTACATGAGTGTACGCCCGCGTCTCCACTGGGCCCCCGGGGCCCTCTGATCCAGCGGTTCTGTTGGCCGAGACGCGGGCCGAACACGGCCCAACGCGTCCGATGCACGGAGGCTGTTGGCACACGGCCGCACCTCCGACTTCTGTTCCCGACGTTTACGTAACGCCGGGGGGCAGAAGGACAGGTGGCGGTGTGAGGCGTTTTTCAGCGTGTTTTTCAAACTCCCGATTTCTGCCACATATCATTTTTTTATTTTCGCGCTAATGTAGAGCCCACGTTTCCGTAACGACGGTGCTGACTATTCAGCGGCCGCCGCGGTGTGTTATTTATACCCTGAAGATAAACACAGGGGTTAACATTAATGAATCGAGAAAACGAGCTTATGTTGCAGAGACCACATGCGCCTTTTTTTTCTCCAAGCCATTGTTACTTAAAGAGTAAACACATGAAAAAAACAAAGACATAGAGAGCGCTAAATCCCATTATGGCAGGAGAACTTCAGCCCACGTAATTAAAGAAAATGTAAATGCTTAATGCATTGTCAGAACGTTTTCAAAGCCTATGTCACAGCCGACTCTAGGACCGATAGTTTGAATTGATTCCCCTCCCTTTCCGATCGTCCGAGTCCAATAAGGGACAGCGGCCCGGAAATATCCGGAGAGGAAACTAACGAATTTCGACCTCTCCGCCCCGCATTCAGGCCCAGCGACAAGCATCAACGGCCTTGTTCCTCCAGAACTCTCCTCCGTTCAGTGTGCACCAGTAGGTAACGCCATCAAGCTCATCAGACGAGCAGCTCAGGGAGCTTGGCTTTCAAAATGCCAAAAGCACGGAGGCTTTTCCAAAAGTGCCAAGTAACAGAACGGTGCGGTCCTGTCCCAGTCGCGTCTGTCCGGGATCAAATGGGACCGCGTTGTATTTCTCTGGTAAGGTTAACCTCACCGCCAGTAGAAGCAGCCCGTGAGTCTTCAACTGGGTATCAGAGGTTACTAGGCTGGATCCTGCTAAATAACATAACGGTGTGGTCCGTGCTTCATCTGCTCAACCACTTTCTTCCAATAGATTCCCCTCAGGGGCACATTCTGTTGACTGGGCAGCCCTTCATAAGAAGAGAAAAACACCAGCTCATCCACAAATCAGCAAATCTCCCAGAAATCAAGCTGGACAGCGTCAACATGAAAGCTTTGCTCCCCACAGGCAAACTCGAGGACATCCGTGACATCACAGCGCAACATGACTTTCCTGTCAGCAACTCGGATCACCAAACGGGCAACGGTTGTCCTTGCTGGGTCATCTCAAGTTCGCAATGAGGGCTATTCCGCGTTCATTCATATCCAGGCTGCTTGGCCTGGCATCCTCTGTACCAAACCTGCACAACCTCGTCGACCTTGATGATGTGGCTGTTGTCCTACCGACAGATAGTCGCATCCCAGGACGTCGCAACCGAATAGCTGCCGCTATCTCGTTTAAATGGTCAGATCTACAGTATCCTCTGTCGGGATGCCATCATAACCCCCAACTGCAGTCCCTCCATTCTCTGCATTGAAGGGAATCCCTTGGTCAGACTGCTAGAGTGTGCTAAAAGGTACATGAGGAAGGGGCTAGCAGAGTCCACCCTCAAGTCTAATGTCTTTGCGTGGATAACTGTGCTCCATCATAGTGGCTTTGAAACATGACACCTTCTGCCGGTTGAGGTCCATGATTGAATTTCTGAAACTCAGGCCCAAGTCCAGCATGTAGTCGTCTTCTATAGCTGGGCGTTGCTGACATTGCTGGCGTTCACAAGGTGTTGCTGTCTTGCATAGCTGGGGGGTCTCTACCTAAGTCATTGCTGGCTTTCCTGTGTGGTCCATAGCTGGGAGTCTTCTTCGTGAATCATAACTGCCATTCTGTCTCGCTGAGCAAATATCTGTTCCTGGTGACTATATCACTGCTTATGCATGCCGCTAGGCAACTCTCACCGCACTCACTGATCAGAGTATTCATTCATGGCTCATGTATTAATTATATTTTGTCAAACCTTTAAGGGCCGATTTTGTCCATCAAGGGCATAACTTTCATGATTGCTTTGGAGGGGGGAATTCTTCTCCCGACAGACTTCATGGGCCCATCGGCTCCATGAAAAACGTTTTTTTGCCGTGCGTGCGTGTGTGTGCGTGCATGCGTGTGTTTTTGCGCATGTGACGGGCGTGCGAGGCGTCTGGCGGACTGCCTTTGCATAAAGGTTTTGTTTTTGGCCACAAAGCCCAGCAAACCGTGACCTCACTCCTCGTGTCAGGCCACGCCGGCGGGGGGGGCGGGGGGGCGCCACGGACCCTCGCTCCGACCGTGATAATGGCCCCGTTCTCCGCAGGACTTTCGCCCATTGTGCCGTGCCGTGGGCGCCCGGGTCGTTTTGTGCACAATGGCGGCCTTCATGGCGCCGGAGACCTGGCCACTTGTCCGTCCCTCGCTGTCTCCTCGCTTTGTGTTCGCTACGTGTGACCGGCGCAATTAACGCATGCATACCGGCTGCATGTCAGGCAAGCATCGCAAGTATTCTGGAGATTCAGTGTTTGAAGTAGAAGGGGCTTTGTGTGCTCTCTGGTCTCTTGTTTGGCCTCTCATTCGTGTAGTCTCTCTCTCTCTCTCTCACTCTCTCTTTCTCTGTATCTGTCTTTCTCTCTATCTCACTCTCTCTTCCCCCCCCCCCCCCTCTCTCATTTATATATATGTATATACACACATACAAGTTGCCATTTGAAAACATCAGCAGACGTTTCATGTTTCTCCCTCACCTTGTCGTCAGTGACTCCTTTTCTGTCTCTCCCTGCCCGTCACTGCTCACGGTGCTCGCGGTAATGTCGTCCACGGCTGCGCTTGTGTTCATATGGGGTTCTGATGTGCCAGCTCAGTACTTAGCCGTGCCATTGAAATTATCTTCCCTTTTGCTTTCACTTCCCTTTCTCTCTCGAGTGCATAATGGGAGTCTCTATCAACATGTTCTGTTGACCCAGACCCCCGGCGCACACACACACACACACACACACACACTTGGTAAGTGAGAATATTCTCTTGTCAGGCTGCGGGGATAGAGTGTGGTATAAATAAAGTTGGATTGAAACAGGGGATGGGGAGACCAGAGAGCAGTGTTTGTTTCAAAGGTGATGCTTGTCATGCAGTAACATTAGTATTACGCGGGTGCCTGTTCTCTTCCTATAGATGAGAATAAACTAATTACCTTGTACAACATCTTGTATAATGTGCCATGACCTCTTATTCTACAGAGATAAACAAGGCCTCCTGTATTGCATCCTATAGATGACAATACAGGTGTTTGGTTTAGCATCAGTGTAGTGGACTAGGTAGGATACACCACCACCACCTCTCATGGCACCACCACCACCACCTCTCATGGCACCACCACCACCACCACCACCTCTCATGGCACCACCACCACCACCACCACCACCACCACCTCTCATGGCACCACCACCACCACCACCACCACCTCTCATGCCACCACCACCACCACCACCACCACCTCTCATGGCACCACCACCACCACCACCTCCGGTATAAATTTAAACAAATTTGCATATCGTGACGTCACCAACTGCGTCTCCAACCCGTAACTAGTTTAGTTTTCTCCTTGACATCAGTCAACAACACGTCACGTTATAGCGGTGTTGAGATATTTCAATGCATTGTTTTATGGAGGATCTAGTGCTACGGTGCTTGAACTCAAAGGTATAACTTTAGCCTTCTATATCTTTGAACGGTGACAGCGAACATTTACCTTACTGCAGCCGCAGCCGTCATAACAAACAAGTGCGAGCCGTTGATGAAATGAAGCAAATATAAAAGAAAGAACGTAGCCTACGTGTGTATGTAGGCAATTTATATTTGCGATACTTACTAAAATATAATTGATAGGGTTTTATTGTAGTTGCATTAGTTGTTTGAAGAGCAAAACAAGGATCTGTCTTAACACAAGTTAACACCAACTAAAAGGGAAAACAAATAAATAATTGGGTCAGTCCTAAATTGACAGGGTCGGTCGGGTTACGGCAAGCCAAAATATTTTTAAGGATGGCCCGAGTGTGCGTGGCGAACTTATTGCATTACAGACCAGCTTTGCAATGTGTTTATCATGAACGTTCACATCGCGATGACGATGAAAATTCGATTAATCGTGAAGGCCTAGTAATGAGCCTATTCAGTATTGTGGGTCTTGGGTGGTTCACATAACTTTTTTTTAATGTTGATAAATGTTGAAGGTACAATAGAGAGCAAGATTTTGATTAGACCTACAGCACCCTTTAAACGTTCTAAATGTCAATAGGAACAGTCTTGAGTAGCTGTAAAATCTTAGCTATAACCCCCTTAATAGCAGCATGTTAATAGCAACAGTCTAGAGAAGGTCTTTAATCTTGCCTCCAGCACCTCTAATAGCTGAATGTCAATAGAGCCAGTCTAGTGATAGGGTTAGTTCACAGTTTAACAGTTAACAATCTAGAAGGTCTTACATGGGTCTTCCTGGTGCGTCCGCAGGATCGCTGCAGAACGGTTCCTGGAAGGCGGTTTCAGTTAGCTGCAGGTCCAGAAGGGAGCTGAGGATCTCATCCCGACTTGGAGGGGACATGAGGGGCTTGAGGATGTGGGCTCCACCTCCGGTGGTCCGGAGCCGGCTCTGGGACTGGGAGCTGATGGAGCGCGGAGAGCTGCCAGGGGTGGTGGAGGTCAGGGTGTCCCCCCCCTCCAGCAGGTCTCCGGTGGGTGAGCTCTCGTTGTCTCCGAAGGAGGCAGAGGTCAGGGGGCGTGGTAGGATGGGCTCCAGGGCAGACAAGAGAAACTCTTGACGGTCACACTGGAAGTCCTGGAAGGGGCTCAGGCCACGGCTCTTCCCACCAGAAGAGCCCCACTCTCTTCCAGACAACTTACTGGATACCGTTTCCCCATTCTCTGACCTCTCAAAGAGGTCAGGACTTGGACCTTCCTCCTTTTGCCAATCAGACGCCTCCTGTACCTCCTCTCCTGAGGACGAAAGCCTCAGATTTAGAGCAGGCGCTTCCTCCAGGGTAATGTCACTTAAAAACTTAACTGGGAAGTTTTTATCACTGGGCACAAAATGGCTGCCACTATAGAGGCTGGAGAATTCTGCCTGGTCGATGGCATTGATGTCAAAGTTATAGTTGTGAGGAAGCTCCGGAGACAAACTGTCCTCGATCAAGTGGCAACTGTCCAGACCCGGGTCAGACAGGAAGACAGGACTCCCGTTTGACACGTCAAGCTCCTCCTTCACAGGAAGCTGTGGCTGGCTGATTCCCTTGGCTTTGCTGTTCCTGGGTCTCTTGGGCACGGAGGCCTGTGGGGTTCTGGACTTGCGAGGGTTGGTGGTGGGAGCCCTTCTTGATCTTGTTGGCCTAGTTGTGTGGTCTGTGGGTGCTACAGCAGGATCTATGCAGCTTTGCACCCCAACAGTCTGGAGAGGAAGGGCCTGGGCCTGCCGCCTCTTCTGGAGCAGCTTCTTCAGGACGGCCAACCCGGACAGGTTCTCTGACAGTGTGGGTATCTGGCTGATGGAATCGGAGTGTGGCGGGTTTGGTGGTGGAGAATGAACCTTAGCGTCCTTCACAGGTGTAGCCTCGGCCTTCACCACAGCCTCCAGGCTGGATCTCTGAAGCTCACCTGATGGTTCACTTTGGTTGACCTCCATGATAGACGTCTCAAGGTCCTCAGCCTTGGGTTCATTGAAGAGCCTCGGAGAGCCTGGAGCAGATTCGCTGTGGGAGCAGGCTTGGCCAGCTCTGCTGAGTGGATGCTGAGAAGGGACATCCTGGGAGATCTCCGAAGGTGCTTGCTCATCGTCTGAAAAAAGAAGCTGTGAAGTTTCACAGTCTTTGGGTTCTTTACCGTTCTTTTTCGGTGGCTTTTTGGGTCTTGGCGAACTGCGATTGACGGTTTCTTCTTCTCCATCTCCTCTGGCCACTTTTCTTCTCCTCCTCCTCAACGTAATGCTAATCGCTGGTCTCGTTCTTTCGGGTTTGGCTTCATTTGCTTCTCCTTCGGTAGGCTTACTAGCAGCACTGATAACTCTTCTTTTAGCTTTTGGGGATTTCTTCTGTTTGGCACTTTGTTTACCCTGGAGCGATTGAGACCAATGTTGCGCTTCTAGGGGATCTGGAAGACCCCAATTGAGACAGGGGTCTCTAAGGGGGTTGATCAGCTGATCCGAAGCTCCTTTATCCATGAGTGGGTCGCTAGGGGACCAACAGCGGGGGGGTGTAGACTCAGCTGGGCTACCGCACCTCTCAGAGAGGTAACCAAGTTCCAGCATCACATCGTTGTACTCCAAGTCATGGTCGTCCACATGCTCGGCATAGCAGGGGTTTGGCGGGAGCAGGGAAGGCCGTTCTACTTTAGTCCTTCTGGCCCTTCCACCCTGTCTTACTCCAGGCCTGACTGCAGGTTTGGAGGAGCTGCTGACAGTTTTCTTGGCTGCGGCAGTGGCCCTGGCCTTTCGTCTGGGATGTTTCTTGGCCTTTGGCTCAGAAAAGGGAAACTTGATAGCAAAGGATTCTGGTACCTTGGGCCAGAAGTGTTTGAGAGGGGCTAGTTTGCTGTACTGCTCCAATTTGTCAGAGGTCAACAAGACAACCGGTTCATCGACATCTACTTTTGCCATCTTCACCAGCATGTTCTTCTGTCCTTTAAAGCGGTTAATGATGATGTACTTGATGATGATCGGAGGTTCCTTCTTGCGGCGTTTCTGGTATTTCAGCTCCAGAGCACTCGACACTGGATGCTCCTTAATGGAGATGGCGTTCTTAAGTCCAAGTGCTCCAGATTGCTCTCCATCCTCGCTGTCCATGCTCATTTTGCGTTTGGTTCTCAACTTGTACTTGCTATTGAGCAGCCCTGAGGGTTTGGTGACGGAAGAGGGAAGCTCTTCCTGTTGAGAAGGCCTTTTCTCCAGGGTGGACAAAGCTAGTCCAGAAGCAATGGCAACAGTAGAGAGATTTGGGGCAGGGGACAGTGAAAGTGGTTCCTTACATTCATCTGCTTGCTGCTCTTCAGCAACCAGTTCCTCTTTTGTGTTTTGCTCAACCCCTGGCCCATCTTGGAATGGCTGTGACAGGGCTTCTGTGATGAGACTCTCCGTTCTGTCTGTCACCTCTGTGTCTGTGATCAATGGAAAGATGTTGGTGTGGTGGCTGCCAGAGAGGCTATTAGAGGAGGGCTGGTCAGAGCTTTCCACAGCATTCAGCTTGCTCCTCTGAGCTGGAGATCCAGACCTCCGCTTGCTCAACTTCAGCCTTGACCGGCGGGGCACCGGCGGCTCCACCTCATCAGCGCCAGGGTCAGGGTGAGGGTTCGGGTCACGGTCAGGGTTAGGCTCAGGGCTAGGTTGGTAGGCTGCTTTGGTGGTGGCTGCCTTCTTTCGTGTCAGACAATTGGAGAGGATGACACTTGGGAAGAACTTGTAGTGGGCCTCTTGCTGGGCCACCATGGTCCTCTCAGTCTTGTTGTCCTCGTAGTCCTCGTACCTAATCTTGAGTTCCCCAACATCTCCTTCCTCCTCCTCCTCCTCCGCCCCCTCCTCCTCACCATCCTGGCTGACCCTGTCATCTTTGCGGTCCTCCTCCCTGTTGGAGGTCCTCAGAGTGGAGCTGCTACCGTCCTTGTGACTGATCTCCACCTCCGTCTTGCCTGAGACTTTCCTCAACTCTGAGTAGCACAAGGAGAAGGTCCTGTGGTTCTGCAGGATGGACAGGCAGTTGTTCTCTACATTATTTATGCTGCTGTATTTCTTCCTGCTCTGAGTAATCTTTCTGTTCCCAAATGGGAAGCCATCGAGATCAGCTCCTTCCAGGGCCATAGAGGTGGCTTTCTCATATGAGAAGAGGGGACAGACCTCCTCCTTCTCCACACACAGCTGAGATGCCTCAGAGCGGCTGCTGGTCTTACAAGGGATGGGGTGTTTCACAGGGGGGATGTATGGGATTTGTTTGTTGATCTTAAACCCTATGGAACATTGGTTACTGTTGTCAGGGCTGGTGTTGGACAAGAAGTCTGAGGGCTCCTTGGTGTCCAGCGAGGGGGTGGAGGATGAGGTCTCCCCAGGTAGGCGGTTCCTCTGGACGAGGAACTCATCTGGAGCAGTGAGCGAGGAGTGGTTCCTGCTGCCACTGTCCGTTAATGACGAATCTGGAGAACAGAAATATATCAATGACCTCCACCACCAATGGATCACAGGGATAGGTTTCAACATCTGGGCAGGACCCAGAGGATAGCTTTAATAGCTTCTCTAAACTTTAAGTACATACCACCTGTTGTCGTTGCATGATGTTTAGAGAATCAAAACCATTAACATTAACCATCAGCAGAGTTTAAACAGAGATCACAACATCCACTGACCCTAACCCTCCACCACCATTGGTTTACAGGGACAAGCAATGGCCAGGTTCTGCAGACCACGGGTTTACAGATCCAAAAGAGAACCAAACACTGGTATACAGTGACAAGTTCTATAAGATAACTTAGGTAGAACCCAGGTAAAACCCAGGTTCTGTGGTCTACATGGACACAGTGAAAGTCAGGCCGTTGTTCTGTGCTCTACAGGGAAGTCCCAGGGAGAACCTAGATTCTGTGGTCTGCAGCAGCCAAGTGTGCGGGTGGTCGCTAAATACAAAATGAAAGGTTATTTGTTTATCTGCAGTACATCTTATGTCCACATTGAGGCGTTGTTGTTTCTACCCATAGATAGTAGGCTGGCTGCTAGCCTCATACATTCAGCCTAAATCTCTTGATATCATATATAATGATATGATTCACCTTTCAGAGTGCAGTAGAGCGTGGTCTAGATCACATGGATTCAGTTCCACACTAATCACTTATTTCATATTGTTGGTCCAAAATGAATAGGCTTATCCTTTCACTTGACTGAAAATGCACCATCATGTCTCCATCTGCGGCAAGCCAACCAGCTGTTCTGTGCTACCCAGACCACAGGGCACATTCACATGGATGTGATATTTCATAACCCGAAAACAGGCAATACACAAAGAATGATTAAGTTAACGTTTTGAGTTGGTTATCCAGTAATTTAAGCCTGGCTATTTCTTGTTTGGACAGAGCCATCGGACAAACCGCAACACAAAGCTACATAGAGTGATAAAACCACCCTAACCATACTCTAGCATCATGATGATCAGTGCAATCCCTTCAGAGCAAGCTGAGGGTGAAGTGGGCTATCTGTTGTCACAACTAACACCCCACATGCAGGCTGTGCTCTCTTCCTTCCCCGGACTGGTGAGCAAGCATGGCAAATAAAAGCTTTACAGAGGCCAGGCCACCCAGACCTAGGCTCTGTGCTTTAGAGAGGCCAGGCCACCCAGACCTAGGCTCTGTGCTTTAGAGAGGCCAGGCCACCCAGACCTAGGCTCTGTGCTTTACAGAGGTCAGGCCATCCAGACCCAGGCTCTGTGCTTTAGAGTCAGGCCACCCAGACCCAGGCTCTGTGGTCTAATTGGACCATCAAGGGAGAACTCACCACTGCTGTCATCGGCCGCGCCATCGAGCTGGGGGATGACCAGGCTGGAAAACAGGGCGTTACTCCCAGCCCATTCCATCTCCTCCTCCGAGGAGTCCAGCGCCTCTTCACAGTCTTCCTCCGGCCTTCCTGTCGGCCTGAAGGGTGAGGTGTTATACTGCTTAATCAAGATGTGAATATCAACCGTTTGCATTCTAGAAGTAACATGACAGCTTACACACACACACACACCTGGCCCGTGATGACTCCTCAGCCGTGTCCCATCTCTGTGACATCATCACGCTCAGCTCCGTCTCCTCCTGCTGCAGCTCAGGCTCCACCTCCTCCTCGTCACTGTTGTAGTGGCGCGGAGGCAGCGCCCGGAAACCATCGTCCTGAAGGCCCGCCAACAGGTCTACCATGGACCGGTCGGGATCCTGGTCCTGGTCTGGACCCAAGAAATAACATTACATCATTAACAATACCAACAATGACCTGTCTCTGTACTGTCTAACCCCTACCTGATCCTTAATGACCTGTCTCTGTACTGTCTAACCCCTACCTGCTCCTTAATGACCTGTCTCTGTACTGTCTAACCCCTACCTGATCCTTAATGACCTATCTCTGTACTGTCTAACCTCTACCTGCTCCTTGATGACCTGTCTCTGTACTGTCTCACCCCTACCCGCTCCTTAATGACCTCTCTGTACTTTCTAACCCCTACCTTCTCCTTAATGACCTGTCTCTGTACTGTCTAACCCCTACCTACAGTCGCCTGTCGAACAGTGCGATTAGTAGTGATAGTGATAGTTAATAAGTAGTTACCCAGCATGGGGGAGTGGCCAGATGTTTGGGAGGGAGGAGGGAAGCTCTGACTGGACTCCAGAACACTCAAGATGGCTTCTTCATCTACCAACGCCTCCTCTGGGGACAGACTGCTGCTCTGCCCCACGTCTGAGAGAAACACAGAGGGAGAGACAGAGACCAAGACAGAGAGGTGACAAGAGGAGGGGCTTCTGACCATAGTAGGAGTGATCTTAAGGTTATTACAGGAGGGGCTCATGCCCAGAAGGGGAGGGGCTTACCTGGCTGGGAATGTGGGTGGCACTCCAACTGGTTGGCAGGTGTGGTGAGAGGAGGGGTGTGGCTGTCAGGGTGAAGACTCCCCTCTGCCTCCTGGTCCACCCCCGTCTGGCTCCTAGGCACACAGGAAGTGACATCACTTAGAGCGCCCTGCCCCCTGGGCACACAGGAAGTGACATCACTTAGAGCGCCCTGCTTCATGAGAATAATCATAACGTGAATACAACTTTAACACGTTAACTTTGCTGTGATGATTTCTGAGTAACGCAGATGAATCTTAACTGGCAGTCATGGTGGAGATGACAACTTCCATGATCCTGCACTGTTTCAGATGTCAGTCAGCAAACGACATGTTTTGTTGTTGTTTTGATTGAGAGAGCCACAATACAGAAACAAGAGATGAATCATTTGTCTTTTGATGAGAGCTGGTCTGAGGGCTGCTCCCCCCGCAGCAGGACAGGGTTAGTGTTGCAGGGGCTCAGCTGTCCGGTGTCAGCGGGGACCTCGCTCCACCACCGCGGCGCCGGGACAGACGACCGCGGCGCAGGGCCCGCCTCCTAGCGAGGCAGCAGCACGCCGCTAGGCGGTCATGGACCGGAAGGGCCGGGGGGTCGGGTTGGACCGTGTCCTGGATGGAGGAGGGGCCTGAGCCCTTCACAGCGCGGTAGGCTAGTACCTGTGGCTTGAATGGGATTAGCCATGGTTAGCCTGCGGTGGAGGGTAGGGGAGCACAGGGAGGTTGAAGACTGCGTTCTGGAGGAGCTGCAGGATTTACCGCTAAACACGTAGCATGGTGCTGCTTAGCATTGGTGCTCACAGTTAGCGCAGTCCTCCTGCATGGGCTAACCTCCAGAGAGCAACACGTTCACCCGACAGCTTGGCTGGGACCTAATTAATTAAGACATTAATTAAGACTGCTAACAACCCCAGAGGAGCCAGGAGACGTTAAGTAAATCACAGGCACATTGCCCCCCCCACCGGGCAGGAGAACTCACAAGACCAGGCTGTTCTCCTTTAGTATCTCTCTGAACCTCCTCAGGAACACCTCCTCGCTCTCCGTCAGGGTCACACTGGGACGATCTACAACACATCAGCAAGACACAGGGTTAGGGGTCATCCTCCATAGGGGTCACCCTCCATAGGGGTCATCCTCCATAGGGGTCACCCTCCATAGGGGTCACCCTCCATAGGGGTCATCCTCCATAGGGGTCACCCTCCATAGGGGTCACCCTCCCACCAACCACAGTGCAGTCACGTTTTCAGTCTCTGTTCCTGTCCGGCCACTACTTGTGGCTGAGTGGATCCTAGTCCTAGGCGTGTTTGAAATGATGAGTAGTGGCTTGATCCAAGTCGCTCCCTTTGGACCATATATTGACTCACATAGGTTGGTTGGTACAGAAAACTTGTAAGTAATATAAACTGTAGGGCTTTCTATTAAAATCCAAACTTTAGGTAGTATGTCACACGGCAGCACGCCCAGATGCTGTGGCCTACGCCTCTTAAGGTCTAAGTTCTGAGGTCTTCCACCTGGGCTTCCACCTGGGGAAGGACAGACCTGTGCCCATGCAATCCATACAACCCAATCACTCAGTACGTTTCCATGCAGCAAGAAATTCGAATTTCTAATCGTATAAGACGTCGTTCTGACTTTTTAAGTGCATATAAACACGTCAATCCAACCTACTTCAGACCTACTTGGGACATCTCAAAATCGGATAACAACACCTGGATAATTCGTTCATAGTCGGACTTTTAACGGCATGTATACTCTGCAA
>JAOPUI010000085.1:147019-158697 GCA_027123135.1 Urophycis floridana | reverse complement strand
CCCAACCAAAACCCCCCCCAAACCCCACACCCCACCCCACACCCCCCCCCCCCCCCCACCCCCTGCGGCGCGCGCCCCCCCGTTTGTGACGAGCATTATGGTTTGGCCTTTTATTGGCAAGTGCTCGGCATTCTCGAAAATCTGATATCGATCGCCGCGTTTGTGCTGACAAAAGCATTGGCCGAGTCAGAACGCTGCCCCGAAAAACTGTGTGCAAATTGGGTGAGACAATAAAGGGATGAATCAATAAGGTTAAGAAGTACATCACACCTCCAGCAACAACCTCCATCCCCGGGGGGGGGGGGGGCGCAACCTATAGCACGGCGCCATTTTCGCAACACAAAACGTAAACAGACAATTTGTCCAAGGTCAATTACTTTCCACTTTGATCACTTTTCTAAAAATATAAACAGAGAGGGGGGCCCTTAATCTGCATGACACGCTCCTCCAGCAAGAAACAACGCCCCCAAGGTCCTCACTTTTGACGGGGAAGGACACTGGGGCTTTTTTTTTTCGTCGCCCGACAGACTTCGCCGACGACGGCGCCACGAAAAAGGACACACACACACACACACACACGCGCGCGCGCACACACTTACACACACACACACACACACACACACACACCCAGCAGCTACACATGAGACACAAGGACACACACACCCTTAACACAAAGACACACACACACACACCCAGCAACTACACAGGAGACACAAGGACACACACACCTTCATCCTCAAATCTAAACAGAAGGTTCCAACATTGATTCGGCTGAATTCTGACAAGCACATCTAAACCCTTTGCTGAACACATTCAGACAGTCATACTGACTGTAGTAATACAAACATAACTCATACTCACAATGGATGAGTGGCTCTTTTTAGTAAAAGCTCTGATCCTGTAGTTCTTCTTACCTCCCCAAAGACTTGGCTGATTTCAGGAGACGTGATGAAGTCTCCATCTGGTCCCAACATGTCATTGTTAACATAGTAGCCCTGAGATAAAACATGTCACTGTTAACATAGAAACCTGAGTGAGTGAGAGAGAGTAAGAGGCAGAGAGAGACACTAAGAATCGTGAGGGCGTTACCATGACAGGGTTGGTGAGAACTTCTCTCATGTACTCGGCTACGGAAATGGGACCTGTGGCTTTTATTTTGGTGAGCAGGTGTCGCAGCATCGAGGTGTGTGTCTTCCGGTCCTCCTGAGAGGAGCTGGAATACAACACATGTTGTGCAGCTCTGCACCCTGCTGAGAACACATTGAGAAGATGGTAGACGTCATTTATTTTCTCACTGATCAGACGTTAGAGCTCGTTCAGCCCCAGCTCCTCAGGGAGATGAGATGGGGGAGGTGTCTTACCCCCTCGCGGGGAGGACGGGATGCCCACAGCTCTGCCCACCCCGAGGAGCATCCTGAAGGCTTTCGTCATGCTCCTGCTTCAGGTCAACTCTCAGATGGTGTCAGTGTGTGACCTGAGAACATATAGAGAGAGATATACTCAGAGATATAACTCCCGACACGACGCCTCCTCGTCGTCCCTCAGAAGGTCGTTGTGTTAACGGATACGTCGTTTGGTACCAGAACACATATAGACCGCACCGTAAACTCCGACGTGTGGAAGTCACCTCACGGCGGCTCTGACCACGTGACCCGCTGACAGTGGACAACAGTGGTTCTGATTGGCTGCTCAACACACACGCTTCTCATTGGTCGACAGTAACCTCTGAACTTTACTCCCGCATGTTGTTCTGTAATATAACATTAAATACCCATTACATATATCATCTAGTTGAAGTATACCGGAATAAATATAGATTTTTAAAACATTCTTGGACTTTAACGATCGTTTTGGAGCACTTTATTTTTTTTTAAAGGTGGAAATCACTTCCGGGTCGCCGTCCACGTTATCCAGCAGCATGGCTCCGAGAAACAGGTATCGCAAAGCTGGGGTCCAGAAGGACAACACTGATGCTGAAGAGAAGCATACTCCTCCGGCTGAGTGTGTTGATGAAGATGAAGATGAAGGTGAAGACCAGGACCAGGACCACGCTGAGGAGGATGAGGACGACGAGGAGCTGAGCTTGGAGGACGTTTTACGGCTGGGAGGAAAGAAAGTAAGTCTCCGTTCACCAGACTTCTTCCAGATGTTTAGTCGTGGATTGTAACAGCTGCGCGTATTACATTAATTATTACGTTTCAGTCCCCTTAACCAGGGGTCTCAATTAAATGAAGGAAACAGCGAGCGGCTCCATAGTGTTCGTGTTCCGTCACCATGACGAGATGGAAGCGACAGAGAGGCCGTCATGGTGATGAACGGCTTGTGTTGTGTTCTCCAGGCAGACTTCCTCCTGGTGTCCAACGTCAACGACGCGCACGACCTGATCGATGGCGGAAAGAAGGGCGCCATCGACGACCTGGAGCCGGGCGAGTTGGAGAGGTTCATCACCAAGCTGGGGGTCCGCGCCTACGCCTCCCAGCAGATCGTCGCAGATGACGCAGAAGAGGCAGAAGATGGAAGTTCTAGCAAGAAGAAAAAGGGCAAGAAAGATCCAGCTGGGGCAGAGCGACCGGCGGCCCCGGCAGAGACCAGCCGGGCGCCGGACGGGAAACCGGCCAAGAAGACCAAAGTGGAGGTCGCACACGCCGGCGCCAAAAAGTCCAGACAGAACGTGGACGTGTTGGAGTTCCACCAGAGGCTGGTGCTGCTGATCAAGCCGGGGGGGAAGTGGTTCGACCAGGAGTACTCCAGGGAGGGCTGCGGCGAGGCCCAGGACGAGGGCCAGGTGGCCGGCTACAGGGCCCTGGCCCAGCGCCTGTACGAGGCCGAGGTGGCGCTGTACCGCAGCAAGAAGAGCCTGCAGAAGGGCGCCAACTCAGCCTGGATGAAGACGGTGGTGTCCAAGGGCACGCTGGTGGACCGCATGGCCGCCATGACGGTGCTGCTGCAGGACGCGCCGGTGCACGGCCTGGAGCACGTGGAGAGCCTGATCGCCATGGTGAAGAAGAAGGGGGGCCGGCGCATGGGCCTGATGGCGCTGGACACGCTGCGCGAGCTGCTGCTGTCGGACCTCCTCCCCCCGGAGCGCAAGCTGCGGCCCTTCCCCCAGCGGCCCTTCCACCAGCTGGAGGAGCTCGCCAGCGGCAACCGGGACTCCAGGGACCGGCGCCTGATCCTGTGGTTCTTCGAGGACCGGCTCAAGCGCCTGGTGGCGGACTTTGTGACGGCGCTGGACGAGGTGTCCCGCGACAGCGTGGCCGCCACCAAGGCCAAGGCCCTGACCACGGCCCACCAGCTGCTGTCGGGCCGGCCCGAGCAGGAGAAGGCCCTCCTGGTGCAGGTGGTCAACAAGCTGGGGGACCCCGAGTACAAGATGGCGGCCCGCGCGTCCCACCTGCTGGAGACGCTGCTGCACCGCCACCCCAACATGAAGGCGGTGGTGTGTGGCGAGGTGGAGCGGCTGATGTTCCGGCCCAACATCAGCGCCAAGGCGCAGTACTACGCCGTGTGCTTCCTCAGCCAGGTGCCCCTCAGCCACGAGGAGCCGCAGCTCGCCGGCAAGCTCATCTCCGTCTACTTCACCTTCTTCCGGGCCTGCATCAAGAAGAAGGACGTGGAGTCCAAGATGCTGGGCGCGCTGCTGTCGGGCGTGAGCCGCGCGTACCCCTACGCCACCGCGGCCGACGAGCAGGTCAAGGAGCAGCTGGGCACCCTGTTCAAGGTGGTGCACGTCGTCAAGTTCAACACGGCCGTGCAGGCGCTCATGCTGCTGTTCCAGGTCATGGACTCCCAGCAGTCGGTGTCAGACCGCTACTACGTGGCGCTCTACAAGTAAGGATCCTCCGTTTGGATTCACAGTGAAGGATTATGTATCTACTGTGTATCTATATCTATATTCGCACACAATGGGGAGCAGGAAATGTAAACCAGCCCTACCGAGTCCAGTGAGGTCCATGCAGACCAGAGTAGGTTAGGGGTCCCCAGGGGGAGGAGTTTCAATCATATTTGGTCCCTTTGTCGGGGACCTTAAAGACTGAAGCTGACCACAACACGTGAGCTTGGCAGAAGAGTAGTGACCAGTGAAATGCTTCTCCTCCGTCTGTCTGCGTGGAGAAGCCTTCTTCCTCTTCATCATCATCCTCCTCTCCCTCCAACAGGAAGCTGCTGGACCCCGAGCTGACCTTCTGCTCCAGGCAGAGCATGTTCCTCAACCTGCTCTACAAGTCCCTGAAGGCCGACGTGGTCCTGCGCCGGGTCAAGGCCTTCGTGAAGAGGCTGCTGCAGGTCAGCTGTGAGCAGAACGCCACCTTCGCCTGCGGAGCCCTCTTCCTGGTGTCGGAGGTCATGAGGGCCAAGCCCGGCCTCAAGCTGCTCCTGCAGGACAACCAGGTGAGCGGGAGGAGGTTTCACACCCACTGCACCACCAGGTGTCACCGCTCTGCGGGCCATGTTGGAGGGACCTGTAAGGGGCCAAGTCCACCCACAGGTATGATGGATCAGCCTACAGGCTGGACTGTACCAACTGATGGGCTGATCCATCATTCGTCTGGATGGACACTCCCACTCATGATGTCACTAATGTTCAGATCATGTGAACTAACCTGGTACGTAGTACTGGTGTGTACTGCAGCGTCTCACCTGGTACGTAGTACTGGTGTGTACTGCAGCGTCTCACCTGGTGGGTCACATGACGTCTTTTCTCAGGCGGGTGAGGAGGAGAACTTCCAAGATCTCGCAGAGGAGGATGATGATGATGATGATGAAGAGGAGCGGTTTGTGGATGCCGACAAGGTGGAGGAAGGACAGACGACTGAGGAACCAGAGAAACCCAAACCCAAAGCATCCTGGGTCCACCACCAGAACCTGGAAGGTACTGAGCCCAAGCTCTGAGTCTCTGAGGACTGTACTGGTGGATGTAAAAACCTGCTGCAGCATCCTGTCTGTGTGCTGACTTCCTGTCCTTCCAGGGGGGAAGACCATGGTGACCTATGACCCGCTACACAGGAACCCCATGTTCTGTGGAGCTGACCGGGCCACGCTATGGGAACTCCAGCAGGTGGGTGGAGAAGTAGTTGTAGTAGTCGTGGTTCTCCACCCGGAGTGTTCAGGCTCTCGTGGTGGTGAAGCACATCAAGGTGGTGGTCGTGGTTTGTTCTGATCTGGGAGATGAGCGTCTCTTCCTCACCCGTTGGGTCACCTTGCTGTTCTCTCCCTCCAGCTGTCTCTCCACTTCCACCCGTCAGTCTCCCTGTTCGCCAAGACCATCCTGAAGGTACACACACACACACACACACTGAATGAATGTACAGACAGCAGCCCCTAGCGGCGCTCCTGCTGTTCCCATGGTGATGACCCGGGTTCCTCTCCAGGGCGAGTCGATCCAGTACACCGGAGATCCACTCCAGGACTTCACTCTGATCCGCTTCCTGGACCGCTTCGTCTTCAGGAACCCCAAACAGCTGAAGGGAAAACGTGAGACACGCTGCCTGTCTCTCTCTCTCTCTGTCACACTCTCTAAAGGGTGTCATTAGCATGGCAACATAAAAGTACATTATGTCAAGAATAAGATGTTTACCAGCAATGGTTAACCGAGCAATTGAAATGCTTGAAACTTGTTCTGGTGACTTTCTTATTGTATTAGCAGCAATGAAATGTTTCAACTTATGACAAATGTACTGTTTGTAAGTCGCTTTGGATAAGAGTCTGCTAAATGCCCTAAATGTAAATAAGAGATGTTCACAATAGCCTGCATGTCTAACCATGAACAAACATGTTTGTATGTTCTTATTAACAACTCAACTGCTTCACTGAAATCACCAAGTAGACCTCAGACCTCACCGATGGTTACTGTGAGGGTCATACTGTTGTGTTGTGTCTCTGTAGAGAACACTGAGGCCACCGTGATGAGACCCCAACAGAAGCTGGCATTCGACAGGACCCGTTCCCTGGCAGGTGAGCTACAGTACAGGTAGACCCGGTCCCTGGCAGGTGAGCTACAGTACAGGTAGACCCGGTCCCTGAAGATGGCACAGTGAATTGAATACTAAGAACTTAAAACTCAAATTGATGTAAGATTGTTTTATTTTCTGATGGCAGAAGACATTATATTGTATATTACATTATAATATTTAACTTCATGGTAAAGTGTTTCTCTTGCTAACAAAGTCATCATTGAAGTGGGGACAACACAGAAATGGAAACGTGAGTGTTGGTTGGACTGCAGTGACGCTTGCTTCACTTTTGTTTGTTTGTCAGTAAACTGCAAAGAGTTCCTGAATAAAGAGGAGAGTCAGATCCCAGTGGACCAGGTGTTCTTCTACAGGTAAGATGTTAGACTCGGTGATGACTCAACATGGTGCTTACAAGTGAGTCCTCATGTGAACACAGGTTTGATATCAGGACTCGGCGTTACTATAAGTCCTAATGATGCAACAAGAAGCCACCACTACGACATCACCTGTCTGATGGAGAACTCTTGTGGTCTTGCAGGTACTTTAAAAAACGTGCCCAGGAGAAGTTCCTCCGTCGGCCACCAGGGGGTAGTGACACAGAGAGTTTGGAGGACGTAGAGGATGATGAGTTTGAGAAGATCCTTGGTAAGACTTCTGGTCACGAAATGATTTGTTTACCCAGGTTCTAATAGCTGCCTTGCTGAAACCTAACTATGTTAACACCTGCTGAATCGTTTCAGAAGTATATTAAGATATTTACATTTAGATATATTCTTCTCCTTCCTGATCCTGGTAGCTGTGTAAAGCCCTCATAAATAGAGCTGTATGCTGTGTGTACCTTGTCAACACTGTGTCTGGTGTCTTCCTCCTGATGCAGATTCGGTTGAAGGGGACTCGTACTACACAGACCTACCAGACAATGACCTGGACTTTGCAGGGTAGGGTGATCTGTGCTCTGTTAGTCTGCCTGTCTCTGCCTCTGTGGTCTGTTGGAGATGACGGAGACTCTTGTGTCCCCTAGCAACATGAGTGACTCTTGTGTCTCCTAGCAACATGAGCAGGACCGGCACAGAGGACTCTGACTCTGAGGACCTGGAGGACCTGGACGATGACGAGGTGTCTCTGGGAAGCATGAACGAGGAGGACTTTGGAGACGAGCTGGAGGAGGAAGGAGGGACCTTCATGGATGAAGATGACGACGATGAGGAGGGTATGAGATGTTTGAGTGGGTGGAGTGAGGAAGATGCCTGGATTCAAAGCACATCCTTCATTTGTGTCCAGTTCGATCAGTTCCATTGATTTGACGGTCTTATTTACTTTCTGTTAGTTCCTGAGCTGGAGGAAGACGATGACGGTGCAGCTTTTGACGGTGGGTGAAATACAGACACCATCTCAACACAAGGCTTCCTCAAGGGATGCGGGCCATGGTTCAAACATCTGGCCATCGTTGTTTCAGCTAAACTCATTCTATTCACTTACGTTTTGTGCAGATTCAGAAGAAGAGATGGGCCCTCCAGAGACCACGTCCCACAATAGGAAGAGGAGGAAGACCTCTGAGGGGCTGGACTTCTCCGGCTCTATAGGTCGGTCCCACAACATCTGGATTGATAGTTTTGCTTGCACTTGTGTTGTTGAATACATGATTTTGTCACATTCAGAGGTGAAGGATCCTGGGTAGTAATTCATAGCATCCTAGTGGGTGGAGCTAAAACAAGGCAGATTTAGTTTGGAATTCTGGACCGGGGGTTCTCCACCTCTGTTCAGCGTCCCGATCCAGTAGGACTGGTTCCACTCCTTACTGGGAGACATGTGTTTGTCTCATGCCAGGCTCTGCTGGCGGGAAGAAGAGGAAGAGGAAGGACGGCGCCCTGTTTGCGTCTGCTGAAGAGGTGAGCATTACCCAGCGTGTGATCTGTGTGGCTGACGGGGCAGTGCTTGACGTTAAACATGATCTTGTGTTCAGTTTGGAGACCTGCTGGACGAGAATGCCGGTTCCCAGGTGGACAGCACCGGGATGAACGCCATGGCCAACAAAGACAAAGCTGGTAGGACTCCTCTGCAGCCCCACATCACAACTGTTAATGTTCCAAGTGCTTATTTGATGAAAAGTAGGAAAAACCAAGAGATTAACCACAAACCATAGACGCTGCTGATAATCTCATTTTATTACAGTAGACTAGATACTAGCCAGAAGGAGCCACAAGTCTTCACACAGAAACATTGCAGCCGTCTTGCAGAGGTCGTAGCTCTGCAAGACCTTTAGCTTGGTGGTTCCTTCAGATGGTCGGAGGGTGGGCTTCTGGGTAATATCAGAGTCCTGCTCCATGGTGGTCACCTCCGTGTGAAGGTTCAGTCAGTCTGGACGTGTCTCCTGGTGGTCCAGCGTCTTGTTTGTGGATGAGTTGATGTTACCGGCCGACTCTTAAACGCATATGAAGCACTGCTCTAGTATGAGTGACAGCTGAGCCTGAACCCGTTCCCCCCGCAGGGCTGAGGCAGCTGAAGTGGGAGGCCCAGCGAGACGCCTGGGTCCACGGCCGGGACGACCAGACCATGCGCAGGAGGAAGAGCACGTTCAGCAGGAGGAAGGACTCTGGAAGGGCTAAAGGGGCCAAAAAGGGTTTCAGGAAGAAGAAGTAACGGAGCAGGTCTGGGGGCGGGGGTCAGTGCTCAGTCCGTCTTGGTGGCCCAGGTCTGGAGGTCTTTCTCTCGGACGCCGTACACCCCAGCCCACTCGTTGGACTGGTAGTACACTGGAAGGAGAAGATGGAGGTCATGTTCTAGAAGAACGGAGCGTTTTGACACCCCTGATGGACTAATTTTGTCACTAACAAAGACAGTAAGTTTGCGTGTCACGCCAACGCTCTGAGCTGGAGGGATAACCAGCCAACGGGAGAACATCAAGGTTCATATTTTGTGTTTAGATCTGAAGCATTTCATATGCAATCAAAGATTTAATATTGACAATTTCACAAATGATCTGTCACGTCTTAAAGGGCCCGTCTTCACCACCTGGTGTAAAGATGGGCTGATCCATCACCAGCCCTTTCAACATCCACCTGTTTATGACATCACAAGTGGGAGTGTCCACCTAGATGTATGAAACCCCCCTGGTGGTACCATAGGGTGGTACAGCCCTAACTTACAGACTGGAGTTGATCCCCCCAGAGCCATCAGGTGGAACCGCCCACTCGTGATGTCACAACCAGGTGGATGTTTTTGTAATGACAAGTCTAAAATGGGGCCAAAATCATCTTGGTCCTCCCAGTTATATAATGAGATGTTGTTTTACCTTCTAGTATGGACGGGAACCGTCTGTTCATGGTGCTCCTGAAGTCTAGAAGAGAGGGAGAGAGGTTTAATGTGTACATACTGTCCATGCCCTACGTGTCCCTACGTCTCGCTGGCCAATAAAGATTTTAAGCCTACCTTGACTGGTCTTCATCTTGTAGAACAGGCCGTAGGCTCCGAACAGGCCGGCCAGCTCCAGGACGATGAGCCCCTTAAAGAGGCGCTTGGCCAGGGGCTCCAGGGGTCCGGGAGCCATCTGGTGGTCACCTGAATAATTGCGATAGTACACCGGTTACTCCACAGCATGCAGGATCAGAACCTCAGAGGACTAACACTACATGGACCGTCGGTACCACACGACTGAACCACGAACAAGCATTGTGGGACCTTCTTTCATCTGGATGTTGTTCACGACTAGCCTACTACTGCTGCTGACCTACCGTCCGAGAGGGGACAGTAGGACTACGAACCAGATGTCCTATTGAGACCACAGCATCACACGTACAACAGATGTAAATTAGCTGCTAGCTAAATGGTTCAATTACTGTTAACTGCGCTGTTCCTGCGAATATAAACTATAGAAAATGGGGGGGGGGGGGGTAAAACAATTAAAATACCGTCACAGGGCACAGTAGGACTACGTGACAGGTGTCCGACTGAGGCACACGATCAAGGACCGCTGTTTGAGTCACGATAGAACATGACCCGTGTGTCGCTCAGAGGGACGGCGGTCACTTCCGGACTACGGGGGCCCAGGTTGGCACAAACAGGAGAAGAAGTCGAAACGAAAATAGTACTTTGAAAAGGGGACGGTTCGCATTACTGAAGTGCAGGAGAGCGTCTGATGGAGGGCTGGGTGGGCTAGGGCTAGGACAGGGTGTTGAGTTTATTAATACATCATAGCATCCGAACACATATTTAACACATCATATGTGCTACGTGTTCATTACATTCCGTACTGATAGTATATATCAGATCACTATTCTTTGGTATTTTACTGCATTTTCCACTGCATTTTTGTATTTATTTTATTGTAACTATTTTTATTTTTGGCATGTTATTTTTATTTGTTTTATTTAGTCTGTCCTTCTAATCTATCTATCAGCCCTTGCAGGGACCACATGAACATGTGCTTGTAGGCCTAATTACCTTAATTTCCCAGTTTGGGATCAATAAAGTATTTCTATTCTATTGAACTTAATTCGTGAACTACCGTGAGTGTTTTTTATTTTAGTGTTTTATCCTTGTTTTATTTATTTTATTGTTTCTTGTGTATGAACAGCACTTTGTTGCGGCTGTGGTTGTTTTTAAAGTGCTTTACAAATAAAGTTGAGTAGAGTTATTAAGTTATTAATCAGAAGTCAGAAGGACTTTAATGGGTGACCATATGCGCATTCGCCACATCGCTGTGCGACACTCGGATGTGTGACATTAAAACACGATCCATGTGTTTACCACATGAATGACTTGTGGTCACACCGGGAGTCGTCAAACCACTCACCGGCGTCTGCAGACCCAGACTACTGAACCGCACGGAGCAGGGCGCCTCTGTCCTCCACCTTGGGTTTGGGTGGCGTCCACGTCTGCCCGTCCTCGTCTCACATGCCAGGTCCACACAGCCGGACCTCCTCGGAGACCCGCCGCGGGGGGGCGCCCTGTCTCGCCTTGGACGGGTCGTTGCGAGCAGAGAGAGACGTGTCTAAAAATATAGAAATATGCGTTTGTTGTCGTTGTTTCACCTTTGTATGTCTAGATGTTGGGCCGCTGTATGAACCGAACCTCTGTTGTCTGTACGAACCGAACCCGAACATCTGTAGTCCGCAACCAGCTGAGTGACGTCACGGAACGCGGGGCTCGCCGGCCCTCCGTTGAGTGTTTGATGGCCCACTTTGATTGACAGGACGGGTGAAGAGAGAACACCCGAGCCGGACGTGATGAGTGGTGGTGATGTTCTGGTCACAGCGGGGAGGACCGCGGGAGACGTCGCAGCGCGACTGAAAAATAGTGGTGGTGATTGCGTTTATTGAAACGAGGCTATACCAACTCATGTACGTTATTTGATGTAGGCCTATGTAGCCTATACATCCTACCGAGCCTACTTGTGAGGCCTACACATCTCAGTAAAATACAATGGTCCTCAGCAGGCTACGTTTTGGCACATGAAGAAGACGCGGTGACTCGTCGGGCCTCGTCGGGAGGCCTTCATCAATGAAGCTGCCGCCTCAGACGGAAGACTTCGCCTTCACATGCAGCCGTCAGCCTCCAGCCTGTCATGTTAACATCAGCCTCCAGCCTGTCATGTTAACATCAGCCTCCAGCCTGTCATGTTAACATCAGCCTCCAGCCTGTCATGTTAACATCAGCCTCCAGCCTGTCATGTTAACATCAGCCTCCAGCCTGTCATGTTAACATCAGCCTCCAGCCTGTCATGTTAAC
>JAOPUI010000085.1:38608-50147 GCA_027123135.1 Urophycis floridana | reverse complement strand
AGAGAGAGAGAGAGAGAGAGAGAGAGAGAGAGAGCGAGAGAGAGCGAGAGAGAGAGAGAGAGAGAGAGAGAGAGAGACAAAGAGAGGATCAGAAGTTGTGTGGAGGCATCAACAGAACACCCTCACATGAGGACCTAATGGAAAGCCGCTGCCTTGGCCTGTACTCCAGAGTTCAGTGGACCAGAATCACAATCCTGCACGTCCACGTGAAACCCAATGCTGACGGAGGAGACCCAGCGAGACGTGACTAACACGAGGTGAAGTGGACGACCATCCAGACCTCCACAGAGCCAATCAGCAGCCTCACTCCCTCTGTCACTCCCTCCCTCCCTCCATCCCTCCCTACTCCCTGAAAGACTGTTTGAGGGAGATTGAGTGCTTTATTGAGAGAGCGAGACAGGAGAGAGACGTGGCTCACCTCCAGAGCGGGTCCTCCTTCCATGGCCTGGTAGGTCACGCGGTACAAGTCCACCGGGCCCTCGGGAGCGGTCCAGCTGGCCCGGAACGAGTGGTGGGTGACCTCCGAGGTCACCAGGTTGCTGGGCGAGCCCAGGTCCACCACTACAAGAAGAGAGAGGGTCCCACATGAGCCTACTGTTCAGGCCTCCCCCTTCCCCACACCTTTGGTCTTCCACGCACTTCCTGTCTTCACCGTCCTGTCCGGAAAGGCTCCAAACTAATCTGCTGTCTTCAGATGGAAGATGCAGCTATGGTAGCTCTAGGAATATCTGCCCTGAATAGGTCTACAGAGACAGGATGTGGTCAGGGAAGGTCTCAACACAGAACATGTGGTCGGAGCAGGTGTTCAGACAGCAAATGTGGTCACTTCGGTGAAACACTTGTAGAAACCTCAAGTTTGATACCCAGCTGCATATCATTCCTCTATCTTTCAACCCACATCCCGTCTGTCTTCACAGTTCTGTCCACAACCACATAAAAGCACCTAAAAAGTCTTCAAACGGCACATGTAGCCAGGGTAGGTCCTACACAGAAGTTGTGGCCCGGGTCTTCAGATACCACGGGCCAAAAGGCCTACAGGCCACAGTATGGTAGAAAGTGCTCAACAAACCCTCGCTCTGAATGCTGCACTTGGCTGACTGGATTTTTTCATAATTCGTTTCATTTCCTCTGGGAAGTGATTTACAGACGTTCTCCAACACAAACTCTTTCCATCAGGTTCTTTACTTTGGCAAAGCGTCCAGAGGTTCTTAATCAGCGGACGTCAGCCGGTCTTGCAGCGGTACATCCTCACACTGGCTGGGGTTTGAACTCACGCTGGCTCCACTCCACATTTCAGCGTGAAGTAGTGGATGTCCCTCTGGTTCCCCTGTGCTTCGGTTCCCCACCACAAATTATATGAGGAGAACCTTTTGCTGTTCAAGATGATTGACTTCTCTGTATTGTTCATGACCCTTAACAATGTCACAACTTTAAATTAAGTTAATTCATGAATAAATTCACATATTCCAAACAAATGAAGGCTGAATAGTGGCCTGTGGTTCTGGTGCTGAAGGCACCTTGAACCTTCTTCATCAGACTAATTCCTGGTCATATTCAATGGAGCATAACAAACATTTCCCAGAAAATGATCTCTTGATCAGTTACTTTTGGCCAAATCTAATCAAAGGAACGTCTTCCACTTCCTCCCCAGCTGAAACAATGCTAGTGTTGATGCTAGCTTGAGGCGAGCTCGCAGGCAGAACATGTCAATAAAGGCTTTCATGTAGCATGTTTCCTCCCACACCGATAGCCCGTAACATGCTAACACAGCTGGCTAGCGCATTTCATCACCATTGCCGTCAGACAATCTAAGCTGGAAAGATCCTGATTTCTTTCCAATGTTCCATCCCATACTAAAGCTTTATTTGAAGATTGACCGTACTATGAAGTTATAATGCTTTGTGGAAGCCACCACAGTTTATCTTCAACAGAAGCTCATTTGGTACATTTCCAGACGGTCCATCTCTCTCCTGGTCCTAAATCTCCCCATAGCAGTGATGGACCCGTTGGAACCCTTCCCCTGCCAGACCAGCAAGGCAGTCAATCCTTTTAGTTGCCTTTTGTTTCTGGCGGACAAGTCAGTCGACCTTTAGAACTTCTGGTGTTGGACACTTCCAAACCTCTGAGTTAGAGAGAGCTTTCCGTGTTTTCAGACAGCGGCCAGAGCGGCAGCTTCAGCTCTAAGTGACCTCATAGACCAAAGCAGCACCAATTCTCTCACCTTCTCTCTCTGTGTGCTGTCTTTGAAACGCTGACAAAGTTTGAGTCTTTCTCAACCACCCAATAAAGCAGCAGTAGGTTAAGCTGTGAGCAACCTCATCCTGTCTCTGAAGAGGCGGGAGTGCCGATGAACCAAACTCAAAGTGCTCTTCTGTCCTCTCTGGGGTTCTCAGGACGCGGAACAGCCTTATTGGTTTGTGGGGACACAACAATAAGAGCTGAGCCGTGCATTTGCAGCTGAAAGAAGAGATGAGAAGTGATTCTCCATTCATTTCACTCTCTCTCCATTGCGGCGCTCTGAGGTCTGAACAGCAGCAGCCTCAGCTGTAAGTGAGCTCATCCTCTGAGGCGGTGGCGGCCTGGTAAACAGAGCTAGATGACGTAGACTTCCCTCTGTAGGGAGATCACTGGGAAGGCTCCCTGATATTTCAAACAACAACTGATTTATCTTGAGAAACCCGCTGAGGAATTCAACGCCAACCAGAACAGAACTAAATATTTGTGATCCTTCATTCCCCGAGTGCTATCACACAGGACTATGTGAGTCTCTCAGATGCGGGGTGGGTACATTCAAAACCCAGGGCGAGGGATCCAGAGGGATTATGCTGTTGTTTTACATGATCATGTTGAACATTTAAACTATGAGCAGTAAGAGGCAATGCTTTTTCCACTAGCAAAAAACATTTTACGTTGTGTTCCTATAAACATCTGACCGCTCTCAATAAATATAATAACAGCGTGTAATATAGAGGGAATATATTATATATATTTAGTATATTAGCAGATGATATTTTTCAAAACAATGTACAGTTGATTCAGGTATAGATCACTAAAGAGCAGGTATAGGATGGGGTCATCTTGTTCAAGGAAGCCCACAGGTTAGGCTGCAAAAAATGGGGATCTTGCCCTCCATTGAATTGATAAATGAATCCAACAATATGGAGTAATTGCATCCAACCCATTATCTGTGATCGTCATGACGACCATGCCATGCCTACCTGGCCCCTTCACGCTGTTGCACAGGTTGGAGGACAGGTCGTCCACGATGTCCACCATGAAGGAGAAATCCTTGACGTTGTACATGTGGATGGACTCCGGCTCGGAGGCGATGGACCGCAGCTCATTCACGTCTGCGTTCTTCACGCCTGAGAGGGAGAGGGCGTCGCCATGGTTACTGTTAGCCCTTTTCCGGGGTGGTTTTAAAGTGAGAGGAGCTACTACTTCCTCCCGAGGAGCAGCAGCTGAGGTCTTCACTGACCGATGGCGTACAGCTCGATGCCCTGGTCCCGCAGCCTCTGGGAGCTGTTGATGATCTCGTCTTGAGACTTTCCGTCCGTGATCAGCACGCCGATTTTGCGTGCGTCCGGACGCATCCCCACGTTTTCTTTGAAGTTGTTGTCCAGGATGAAGTTCAGCGCCATTCCTGCATCCAAACACCCAGAAGACAAGCTCATTCAGGAGGTCCACATGCTTGTTGTTAGGCTGAGAAGATCCAGCTGGACCCCATGTGTGACACGAATACTGACGCATTAAGAGCAGATGTATGGTCCGGACTATATAGAGTCTAAACTAGACCAGAGACTAGACCCTAAACTCTACTAGACCCTAGACTAGACCAGAGACTAGACCCTAGTCTCTACCTATGGACTCACCCGTCATGGTGTTCCCTCCTTTGTAGGGCAGTTGATCCACAGCCTTCAGAAGCCCGTCCCTGGTGGGGTACTGGTTCAGGTGCCACATAGTCTTGGGGTCTCCACTGTACTGAGCCAGACCTGCGGGGATGGCACAAGCGCTAGTTAGCATCGTCATCGTCATCAGCGTGTTGAATGATGTGTGAGTGTGTTAAATGATGTGTCAGCGTGTTGAATGATGGGGCAGTGTGTTGAATGATGTGTCAGTGTGTTAAATGATGTGTCAGTGTGTTGAATGATGTGTCATTGTGTTAAATGATGTGTCAGTGTGTTGAATGATGTGTCAGCGTGTTGAATGATGGGGCAGTGTGTTGAATGATGTGTCAGCGTGTTGAATGATGGGGCAGTGTGTTGAATGATGTGTCAGCGTGTTAAATGATGGGACAGCGTGTTGAATGATGTGTCAGGGTGTTGAATGATGTGTCAGCGTGTTGGATGATGCGTCAGCGTGTTGAATGATGTCGCAGCGTGTTGAATGATGGGGCAGCGTGTTGAATGATGGGGCAGTGTGTTGAATGATGTGTCAGTGTGTTGAATGATGTGTCAGCGTGTTGAATGATGTGTCAGCGTGTTGAATGATGTGTCAGCGTGTTAGATGATGGGGCAGCGTGTTGAATGATGGGGCAGCGTGTTGAATGATGTGGCAGCAGTGCTGCCGTGTTGGCCGCTAACAGCAGTAGCAGTGGGTAGCGTCTCTAGTGTTGGTTTGGTAGCGTCTGTAGTGTTGGTTTGCTAGCGTCTCTAGTGTTGGTTTGCTAGCGTCTGTAGTGTTGGTTTGTTAGCGTCTCTAGTGTTGGTTTGGTAGCGTCTGTAGTGTTGGTTTGCTAGCGTCTCTAGTGTTGGTTTGTTAGCGTCTCTAGTGTTGGTTTGGTAGCGTCTGTAGTGTTGGTTTGGTAGCGTCTGTAGTGTTGGTTTGCTAGCGTCTCTAGTGTTGGTTTGGTAGCGTCTGTAGTGTTGGTTTGGTAGCGTCTGTAGTGTTGGTTTGGTAGCGTCTGTAGTGTTGGTTTGGTAGCGTCTGTAGTGCTGGTTTGCTAGCGTCTGTAGTGCTGGTTTGCTAGCGTCTGTAGTGCTGGTTTGCTAGCGTCTGTAGTGTTGGTTTGGTAGCGTCTCTAGTGTTGGTTTGGTAGCGTCTGTAGTGCTGGTTTGGTCGTGTCAGGGGTGTTGCCATGGTGACAGTACCGATCTGGACCCTCTCCGGGCCGATGTCGAAGACGCCCACCATGCGGCTGATGAAGGTGCGGATGGTCTTGAAGTTGAGCCTCCCGATGCTCCAGGAGCCGTCCACCAGCAGCATGATGTCAGCCCGGGCCGTCGTCTTACACTTCACCTCTGAACACGCACAGACACACAGCGGAGTTACACCCCCGCCCAGCGCCTCCATGGTACGGCCCGGGGGCAGGAGGGCGAGACGGGTGGTGTAGGAAGGAATCACACACACAAGGAACCACGAGGAGCCGGACACCAGAGTGAATCAGAGTTGTAACAGGAGTACATCACAGTACAGAACACGTCATACAGGTTTACATAATGCACAGAAATCCTCACACAAATAAAACAACGACATATTGGGATCCAGCCTCAGATCAACGATGGAGAACATATGTCCAGCCCGGGCCTCTCAGTGGTTCTGTCCAGACTCCAGTATGCCAGGCCTCTCTCTGGTTCTGTCCAGACTCCAGTATGCCGGGTCTGTCTCTGGTTCTGTCCAGACTCCAGTATGCTGGGCCTCTCTCTGGTTCTGTCCAGACTCCAGTATGCTGGGCCTCTCTCTGGTTCTGTCCAGACTCCAGTATGCTGGGTCCCTGGCGCAGGGGGCTGAGTTAGCCCAGACTCCTGCGGAGGGAAAACGCTCTTTGCTGGGTTTCGTCCCCTCTGTGTGTGAGGACACTGGGGTCCCTTGTGAAGTCACTGAGCAAAAAGAGTTTCAAAAGTCTGCAAATTGAAAACAGGTTAGAAGAGACTCTGTTTTTTAATCCTTGACAGGTTGGGGACACAAATATGAGTCACTGTCAACTGTGTGTGTGCGTGTGTGTGTGTGTGTGTGTGTGTGTGTGTGTGCGTGTGTGTGTGTGCGTGTGTGTGTGTGCGCGTGTGTGCGTGTGTGTGTGTGTGTGTGTGCGTGTGTGCGTGTGCGTGTGTGCGTGTGTGCGTGTGTGCGAGACCCACATTTGTAGATACTAATAAAGACACAGCAGCAGTAAGTCAGTGGAGACAGACAGACAGCGTGGTGTCCCAGCAGGCGGGGGCCAGATGGAGACCGCAGGGTGTCTGGGCTCCTCCGCCTCAGTAAACAATGTGCTCATCTCCCTCCCACCACAACATCCATCAACAAGCTACAGGGACATCAGGGCGTCTACGCGGGCCGGGGTCCGGGGCTGGGCCGGGGTCCGGGGCCGGGCCCACAGCGCATCAAAGGCCTCGCGGTCTGGTACACGGCCGGATGCATCCGGGCCGTCAAGTTAAATTAAGTCTCACATTCACAATGAGAATAGAAGAACTTAACTGATAAGAAGATGAAGGAATATCAGATGTTACATTTCGTTTGCATTGGTCTTATTTTTTGTGAGGCTGTGAGGACATAAAGGTGACATTTGTCAGGTGTTTTCTTGTTCATCATTACATGTCAAGTTGTAACGTGTAAGACTCAGCTGCTCAGCAGGCTGGAGACTTCCAGGACTCAGAAAGCCATACTGTCCTCTGACAGCCGTCCTGTCCTCTGACAGCCGTCCTGTCCTCTGACAGCCGTCCTGTCCTCTGACAGCCGTACTGTCCTCTGACAGCCGTCCTGTCCTCTGACAGCCGTCCTGTCCTCTGACAGCCGTACTGTCCTCTGACAACGCTGTGAGGTGTTGACAGTCCACCTCATCCTCGTCAGAAGCAGAAAGATGAAGCCTCTACTGGACCCTGATGATGTGATACCACATGGCCGGTATCGAGGAGAGTTTAAAGTCTTGTGAACACACTCACTGCACCTAGCAGGGGAGGGGGCATGTGTTTGTGTTCTGTATCTGATGTCATGTCTGTCTTGTGTTTATTTATGACAGCGTAAACACTGATGGGAATAAGAGCCTCTGGCACCCTGGAGGAGCTGAGGAATGCACTGGGAGACTCACTGGGCCACTACTGTGGTCCAAATGTTAGACCAGCACATCATTCCACCGCTGGGCTGGAGACAGAGGGCCCAGCAGCCCAGATATATACACTATGGAGTAGAACTCATTCATCAAACTGGAGAGGGATTTGGTGACATCATCAACTGAATAAATTACACGGTAACATTTGTGACAGCTTGACTGTTTGGCTTTGTGTGGGTGTGTGTGTGTGTAGTTGTGTGTGTAGTTGTGTATGTCCTGCATCTGTGTGTGTGTGTGTTGAAACATGTGTAGGCAGCCCTATGTATATGTAGTTCAATAGGTCTGTGATAGCTAGTATAATGTGTGTGTGTGTGTGTGTGTGTGTGTGTGTGCACATCTGGCCTGAGTCAGGAGCTCATGGAGGGTCTTTGAGTGCTAACGTGGCGTGTTGGGGGGCTCTGTGTGCATCACTGGGTCCTAACGCCCTCCTCTTCACCTCCCAGAGTGACGAAGATAAGGACCAATGAACTGGGAAGCACTCATCTGAGCCCCACTGAAGAGCCAATGGAGTGAGGAGCAGCTTTGAGGGCGGGGCTACGGGAGGTGTTTCAGCCCCACCCGAAGGGCGGAGGGCACTCTGGTCTGATTGGTCGATTTTCGATGTCGCCATCTGTGTGTCTGCTGAATAGTTAAAGCTCCGTTCAGTTGTTCCAGATATCAACAAGGAGTGCCGAGCAGCTCAAAGCAATCTGTGCTAATCACAATAGTGTGTCTGGGAACGTGATGTATAATTCCAACGGGACACAGAATTTAATCCCTTCTGACAGCTAATATTTTATCATTTTGGCTTGCACGCAAAATGTTAGTATGTGTTGTTATTATGTTAGTCCACTGCGGCCTGTCGCATTTCTGTTTTTCTTAGAACAAACGCAGAAAACCACAAATGAATCACACCAGTCTGCTTCCTATCAACAACAAACTCATTCACTTCACCTCACATTCAAAGAGTGAACATGAGCAGAATGGACAGTTTTGGATCATTTGGAAAAATAAATTTATATTTCAGAAGAATGAATGGAATCAGTGTTATCACCGTTTTGGCTAACGTTTCGCCACTTTTGAGTGGTTTTAGTTGTGAATTTTTTCTTGGTTCACTAGTAGTTTTAGAAACTTTGCGTGGAAAGTTTCTGTAGTTACGACTGTGATTGTTCTCAGCCTCGACTGGCTCCAGATCAAACAGCTTCAGATGACTAACAGTAAAGTCAACATTTTGTGAACACAATGTTTAGTTCACAGCTAACAGCAGCCGGGCCTACAGAAACGTTTAGCCTGTTGTGGAGCTTTTAGTCTCCAGGATGTTTCTTCAGAGCAGAGCTACTGTACAGCACTAGTCCTGAAACGTTTTGGGAGGTCTATAGGACATCATAATACAGGCTTCATAAGAGTGTTAATGTGTTTATAAGTCTCTACCACATGTGATCATGGTGTTTATGTCTCTACCACATGTGATCATGGTGTTTATAAGTCTCTACCAGATGTTATCATGGTGTTTATAAGTCTCTACCAGATGTTATCATGGTGTTTATAAGTCTTTACCAGATGTTATCATGGTGTTTATAAGTCTCTACCACATGTTATCAGTGTTTATAAGTCTGTACCAGATGTTATCATGGTGTTTATAAGTCTCTACCACATGTTATCACAGTGTTTATAAGTCTGTACCAGATGTTATCATGGTGTTTATAAGTCTCTACCAGATGGTTCACGGTGTCTACAGGTCAGATGGTCCATGGTGTCTACAGGTCAGATGGTTCATGGTGTCTAAGGGTCAGATGGTTCATGGTGTCTACAGGTCAGATGGTCCATGGTGTCTACAGGTCAGATGGTTCATGGTGTCTATAGGTCAGATGGTTCATGGAGACCTTACTGGAGGAGCTTGAGGGAAGAGGAGACTCGGTGACATCCACCAGGGTGGTCTTCTCCTCTCCTGCGAGAGGTGAACTCAGTCCGTTATCAAACACTCCGGCCACCGCCACTGAGTACTCGGTTCCTGCCCTGGAGGACAGAACAAACAGGAACACATTGTCTACGGATGCAGTGAAAAGGTGGGCTCGTTCAAAGGAATGGCCCCTAAATTGAAAAGAAAGTGCAGAGGTAGGTTATCAGTTTTCTTGTATCTTGAACATAATTTGTGATGTAGGGAAAACATTACAGCAAAGAGAATTATGGGGATCCGTTTACAATTGAGCGAATTAGTAGACATACATGACATTTTGCTCTCTGATCCCTATCGGTAGACTGTGGAAATTACCAATTCGCAACCCAGGACCCTTTGTCAACTACCACTCCACTGTCTTGCTCCCAACCATCTCTCCTCATCCTGTCTCCAATTAACTTGTGTGAGCAGGAGGTACCAACAGTGGACCATCACAGCCCATGTTGTGGTGTCAAAAAGGGGATGTGGATTTAGTTTGGACTCATGATGGTGGTATGCAGGCATCACCAAGTCCTACATTACTCCCAGAGTAGCTGGACCCCACTGGAGGGGCTTCATAAAACATTCAAACAGGTGGTGAACCAGGAGCTCACCTCAGCTCCTCAAGGACGATGGTGTTGTCATGGGGGCCCACCACCATCTCCCCCAGGTCCACGTCGTTGCCGATGGGGTGGAAGGTGACCTTATAGCCCTTGACGTCCCCGGGGGCAGGGTCCCATGAGACCCTGAAGCTGGTCTTTGTGGGCTCCGAGGTCTGCAGGTTCCTTGGAGCCGGCGGGGGCAGAGGCACTGCAGTGAGAGAAGGTGGCAGGGAAAGAACAGACGCAGTTGTGATTGGCTGAACACTTTGACCGTTTCACATTTGACACTCATGTGAGACTTTTAAGTCCATTATGTGATTTCTTGACCCTGGGGTAATTCTTCAGCTAATAAAAAGCAATGCTATGCAGTGTGCTGGCGGGACCAGAGTGTGGATGACAGAGTGTTTTCTGGTGGTTTCATGCGGAGGTCAACCAAAAGAAAAAGATTAAAAGCACGCTGTTTCCTGTCAGCTTGAGGACTCCATGCACTGAGCCAAGAAGCTCCAAACCAAGCTTTTCTCTTTCCCTCCAACTAAATGAGAGCCTAGGACAAACAGAAGTGTCTCAAGCCCGTGTGATATGCAGTGAGGCCTCGTGTTCTGATTCCCTCAGCGGAACTTCTGGTTGTCATTTGACAAACTTTGCAACACATTTGACAGTTACCGCATTTCGATGCTATGCTTTGATTGATGAGCCGTCAATCAACGCCCTGACAAGAGGCTGTGCTGCTGTCGGTGTGTGTGGAGAGGAGAGTCTCCCAGAGGGCTGAACAAGGGACCAACGTACGTGTCGTTCCTACTCCTTGCCTTGCTTTTCCTTCCCCGTGGCGGTACATGGGGTGCACCGTGATGTCGTAGGTGGTTTTGGGGCGCAGGCGTTTCATCACCGTGGAGCTGAGTGTGCCGGGGACCTTCAGGGTCACCTCGCGGCCGCCAGCCCCCCGCGGCGAGTACTTCAGCCGGTAGTGGGACACCTTCCCCGGCGCCGGCTGCCACGTCACGCGCATGGAGTCCTTGGTCTCCTCGGACACCCGCAGCGCCCTGCCGGCCGGCGTCGCTGCAGGGACAGGAAGGAGGGCTCAGCACGCGACCTCCGGCTCACTGGGCCATCAGAGCATTGTTCTGACCTGCACAACTTATTAAAGTATTGTTGTTACCTGAACAACTTATCACAGTATTCTTTTTACCTGAACAGCTTAATGCACCTCATATACATTATTCTATTTTGGGACCAGGAGGATAAGCGTTGCTACTGAAGGTTTCTTCAGATGAATGAGCACTGGATTACTGGCCTGGTCTGAAGACCGATCATTTCATGATGCTGTGTGTGTGTGTGAGGGGGATGTCATTGGGGCTAATAAGAGCTCATGGGAGCCCGCCTGATCTCACAGTAGAACCATTCTGTTCCCAGTAGCAGGAAACACAGGAGGCTTTGGCAGATGTGTTAATTCTCTCGTCTAACATTAATGACATCATCATCTAAAGGAGGCCTCTGATTGGTTTGTCCTTTAAACATGAACATTTGTCCTCCTCATGATGACTTGAATGTGATAGGAAACGAGGGTTGGTTCTGAGCCAGTGTGTTGGAGAAGCTCAGCCCTGAACGTCTGACATCTCTAGATGATAAATTCAAGGTCTTCGTCCACGGACAACTGGAATTAGACTATTTATACGCTTTAGGAAGCCTGGCAAAGAGCCATCTTAAAATATTCCAGATAATGTATTTTGTGAACAGCTGATGCACTCCTTGTGTTTCTTCCCAAGGTTTCTGCCTTTGCCCCAAAGGCTCATGCGGGTCTGGACCTTTGAAGGCCCTGGGAACATTGTCTGCAAAGAATTCTTTGGTCTCGGCCGGCCAGGAGTAAGACCTGAACCTCCCTGAACACCCTCACACTAACACAAACCTCCCTGAACACCCTCACACTAACACAAACCTCCCTGAACACCCTCACACTAACACAAACCTCCCTGAACACCC
>JAOPUI010000078.1:16213939-16224290 GCA_027123135.1 Urophycis floridana | reverse complement strand
GTGTCGCGGGGGATGGTACCAGGACTGTCCCTTTGTCTCTCAAAGCCACAGTAGAACTCGTTCAGCTCATTTGCAAGCCACAGGTCGTTAACGGAGTGGGGGGTTTACGGTTGTAATGTGTACTCTGTCTGAGCCCCTTGCAGACAGAGTGAGAGTCGTTAGCTGAGAAATGGTGTTGGAGTTTCAGAGTACTGCTGTTTAGCTTCTCTCACCGCTTTGCTAAAACAGTACTTTGACTTCCTTGTCCGACCTGTCCTTGTCCCCACTCCTGAACGCATCCTCCTTCTGTAAACGTAGCTGTCTGAGTTTGGCTGTGACCCAGGGTTTATTGTTGTTGTAACTCACCCTGGTGCGTGACGGTATACAGCAGTCTTCACAGAAGCTGATGTATGTTGTCACAGCCTCAGTGTACTCATCCAGACTGTTGATAGCAGTCTTGAAAACATCCCAGTCAGTACACTCCAGACATGCCTGCAGGTTCCCCACAGCTTCACTAGACCACTGCTTTGACGTCCTCACAACAGGTTTGAAGTTTCTGCCTGTATGAGGGAATCAGGTGACCATGACCTGGTGGGAGAGGCTCAGTGCACCGCTGTGGTGTAGAATGATCCAGAACATAGTCCTTTCTGGTCGGGCTTTTTGTGAACTGTTTATATTTAGGTAGTTCATGGCTAAGGTTACTTTTTTTGTTGAATACATTGAACCAAAACTACAATTAAAATACCCTGGAGTAAAATTGGTGACAGTAGATATGATTACCTTCATCAGGAAAATGATATCACCAGGTTTACAGGGTAAAAACTATTTGTGTGGAAGAAGATGTACACAGGTTAAAGTTGGGGTTACAAAAATGTTCAGCACTAGAAATGGAGTCACAGACCAAAAACGTTTGGAACGACTTGTCCAACCTGGTCCTACCTTCTGCTTCTTAATGACCTGTATATACACAGTCCAACCCCCCCTGCTTCCTATCCCTCTGTATATACTGTCTTACCTCTAATCCTCCTCAATAACCCATATCTATAGCCACTGTCTTACCTCTACCCCTCCTCAATAATAAGATGCCAACAGACTGAACAAATTTATTAAGAAGGCTGAGTCTGTTGTTGGCTCTAAGCCTGTCACTGTGGAGGAGGTGGTGGAGGAGAGAATGCTGGCAAAACTGCTGTCAGTCATGGACAATCCATGACTGTCCATGACTGACAGACAATCCATTATTGTCTCCCACCCCCTACACACCACACTGGACAACCTTAAGAGCAGGTTCAGCAACAGACTCAACCCCACTGCAAGAAAGAAGGCTACATAAAATTGTTCCTCCCCACTGCAATAAGGCAATATTACAATTCATCTACTATAATATTACAACTCATCTACTTCTGCCAGATCCACCATCGCAGAAGTGGATTAAATCAAGCCGTCACTGCTGTACTGTATTTTTACAATTCTGTCTACAACACTGTATTTCTTGTTTTTGTTTTTATTCATTTATTTATTTATTCTTATTCTGTTTTTATTTTTTTCGGTATTTTATTCCATTTATATTTTTTGGGGTACCCGGGCTGCTATGGTGACCCAATTTTCCTTAGGGGATTAATAAAGTTTTATCTATCTATCTATATATCAATAACCCATACCTATAGTCCCTGTCTAACACCTCCCTGCTCTTTAATGGCATGTATCTAAAAATCACTTTTTTGGGATTCAAGCATCTGCTGAAATTAATATAATCTTATCTTGTCTTTTAGATTGCCTTGAATCAAAAACCAGGCAGAAGCTTGCAGGCATGCTGGTGAGAATTATTATGTTTGCATTTGATGATATTGATGATCAATAATACCTTCAAAGCATTTTATAATTGTGTGTGTGTGTGTGTGTCTGTGTGTGTGTGTATGTGTGTGTGTATGTGTCTGTGGTTGTGTGTGTGTCTGTGTGTCTGTGTGTGTGTGTGTGTGTGTGTGTGTGTGTGTGTGTGTGTGTGTGTGTGTGTCTGTGTGTGTAGGATGGTCTGGTTAGAGTGGGATGGATGGACTGCAGCTCGAAGTCACAGCTCTGTGAAAGTTTCCAGGTAAACATCAAGGATAATATCATAGTATATGGTATTATATCATATTATTTATTATTATTATATCATAACTTGTGGTTAATATAATAGTATTATATCCTATATCATGGATAACATAATAATATATATATTGTATTGTATAATTTATCATCGATAACATTGCTATGGTGCATTAGCATACATCAACATATAGACCTATTGTAGTATAGTATGGTAGTTATATATAAAGAAGTTGGAACGCAAAATCCAGGCAAGAAGAGAATAGTCTGCCGGAGCGACACTGCAGCAGCAGGGGATGGAGACGTTGTCAACGAGTCAGCAGAGCAGCCGTTGGCTTGCTGCTCTCCTCTCCCTCCTAGAGCTCTAGAGCAGCCCCACGTCTGTTTCAACCTCAGTGGGTTCAAAGTCCAGCTGAAACAGAGGGCTCTCTGACTCTTTCAGTCTGAAAGACTCCCAGCTACCAACTGGGAGGGGTCAGTCTTACACACAGCAGCCTTAATGTAAACCTTTTTATTTATTTATTTTTCTTGCCATTCGTGTTGGTTATTTAATAGTTAGTGTTTAATTAATATTAGGGTTAATATTACTGTATTACTGAATTACTATTTAGTACTGTTACTGTATTTCCAGGTGACCAGTGGTGCGACAGCCTACTTTCCACCTGGCAGTTCTCTGCAGCAACAAGGCAGTGTGCTGGTAGGTCACTAACTCTCCCTAACCCTGGTAGGTCAATAACTAACCCACCCCTGGTAGGTCACTAACTAACCTAACCCTGGTAGGTCACTAACTAACCCACCCCTGGTAGGTCACTAACTCTCCCTAACCCTGGTAGGTCACTAACTAACCCACCCCTGGTAGGTCACTTACTAACCAAACCCTTGTAGGTCACTAACTAACCCTAACCCTGGTAGGTCACTAACTATCCCTAACCCTGGTAGGTCACTAACTAACCCTAACCCTGGTAGGTCACTAACTCTCCCTAACCCTGCTAGGTCACTAACTATCCCTAACCCTGCTAGGTCACTAACTAATCCTAACCCTTGTAGGTCACTAACTAACCTAACCCTGGTAGGTCACTAACTAACCCTAACCCTGCTAGGTCACTAACTAATCCTAACCCTTGTAGGTCACTAACTAACCCTAACCCTTGTAGGTCACTAACTAACCCTAACCCTTGTAGGTCACTAACTAACCCAACCCTGCTAGGTCACTAACTAACCCTAACCCTTGTAGGTCACTAACTAACCCAACCCTGGTTGGTCACTAACTAACCCTAACCCTGGTCGGTCACTAACTAACCTAACCCTGGGTCACCTACTGAGCTTTACCGTAGCACCAATGCACATTCATACTGTGTTTTCTTATATACAATATGTAAAGTCTACCAGATGTATGAAACATCTCTCAAATTGTACAAGTATGGCTACAGTTATCAACAGCTTGATGTGTTATTATTTGTCCATTCCTATATATGATTAAAAAGTTTAATGTAATTGTTGCCATCATTATTATATCCGAACTTATCTGTCACTTAACATTGCAACCTGTCTATTCGTAACTCCTCAAACAAAAACCACTAGTGCTGTTCTGTCTGGGCTGTGGGTTAGGGTCCACGCTCCTTAACATAACCAGGAATATTCTCACAAGGATACTAATATAATTCCATTTATTTATGTGGAAAAGCATTTAGTTTGGTTGCATCTGTTATTTAATGCTAAGTATTTGTTTTTCTCTAGTGGCTGCAAACTCTGGACTGTAGGGAAATCTACAATCAGATCATCAATCACCTGCCTGACCTTCAACTCCTCACCAAGGACACCTTCCAGGTCCCTTATCTAACCCTCCTGCCCTGGAGCCTAACCCTGCTCTAAACATGACTGATCATTCTGCTCATAACCACTTCTGTTGACCTTGTTTCTCAGGACAAACTGGCCCATCACCGCTGGCTGGTCAGTTTCACATTTGGAGAAAAAAACACAGCATCCAACGAACACAAAAAACTAAAAGCCATGTTGAGAAGCGACCACATACAGGTGAATATCATGTCTGGCTGTCTCTCCAAATGAAACTGTCTCTCCATGTGTAACTGTCTCCATGTTCCAATAAGACTACATACCGTTCAGGCACTTTGTGATATTTGTAGGGAACACCAGGGGTTCAACTGAGAGTAGACGGTGTATAGTGAAACAATAGTAATAATAACTACTACTCCTGACATAACTGGCACCTTTTTTAGTGCAGCTGTCCAATTCATTTAATCACTTTTAAGGTGAGAAATATGTATCTTGGTTGCCTGTTCTATTCAAGTGACCCCTATTTAAAGAAGTGTGAGGCAGTTTGAGAGGAGTACCACTGCTGCCTACTGCCTGTCAGCAGTGTAGCATCAGCTCAGCTGCTCTGAAAAGGAGGTTGTATCACGTCCATCCATTTTGTATTGCAAGTCATTCTGGCAGCACAATAACCTGCAGATGATTGTTATTTGTGAGTTCAGAAGTAGTAGAGAGTAGAGAGCAGCCCATGCACAGCTGGACCAGATGGAGATTCTCATTTGACAGCATTTAGCTTTAGCCCGGGAACCAGGGCCCTGGTGCTCAAGCATTGAGCAGAGTGTCATAGCTCTCCAGCACCTAAACTCAAACTGTCTCTCTCTCTGTGCAAACTAAAAGCCAGAGCCACGGGCACATGAAGACAAAGGGAGTACTGTCCACAGTGTAGGAGTCACCCTTTAGGAGTCAGTGTAGTCATTGTTGGAGCCACTGACGCAAAGGCATCATCCCTTTTTATGTAACCTTTAGCAGGTTACTAAAGTGTAACCTTTAGTCAGAGGACATCAGCCATGGACTTGCAGTATAGGGATGCAGTGAGTCCAAAATGTAAGAAGGGGCTTTACCGTGAAGGGCTCTGTGTGCGAGGACCAGGACTATAAACAGGACTGTATAATTTATTGGGAGCTAGTGACATAAGAGAACATGCTGACAGGCTAGCATACATGTTTAGGCATTTTATATAGCTGAACTGTGTGTCGACCTTGAGCACAATATGCTCTGGTACCCGTGTTAGTTGGCCAGTGTGCTAATGAGCCTTGTGCTAGTGAATATTGTGAACTCTGACCACTCTAATCTCTGTTACTTGACTGTCTCTATGTTGTCAGTCTGCCTCTATTATACCTGTCTGTCTGTAATTATGCTGACTAATGTTTCTCTATGTTACCTGTTTGTCTCTATGATCTTATTTAATCAATTGTTTTGAATCTCTCTTCACATCATGAATTGGAAACAGTTGTGAGGTCCTCATGCAAAGAGAGATGCTTTCTCTGTTTAAACAGGCAGGAACGATTGTCGGTCTGTCTTTATGGTAATCTGTCTGTCTCTATTGTACCTGTCTGTTTCTCCATCATACTTGTCTGTAGGTGGGGAGGGTAGACTGTATTGCGGATGCAGAGCTGTGCCTGTCGCTCTACATCCAGAAGTCCTGTCTCGCTGTCTTTAAAGGCATGGGCATCTCAGACTTCGAGGTCCATCACGGTGGGTCTGCAATACTGTGATTACTATCAAGACCATTATTACTATCACTAATATTCATAGCAGTAGTATTATTACTATCCATAATACTATTACAAGCATACTATCAATACAATTATTACTAAAACTGCTTTGACCTGAATGTGAAACAACCTTCAAAACTAAAAAAAATTTTGGCAAAATGTTGATGATTAATTAAAATAATTTTATTTGAAAATGTTAATAATAAAAATGTAGTTGAAGAAGGTGGGCTGTTTGATGGTAACATCTTTAAAGTAAAGTATTTAAAAAAAATGTTGATGACTTTGTCACATTTAAAAATAATGAAACATAATCGAATTTGAAATGAGCGATGTTCTGCCCCACTGGACACACGATGCCCTCTGATTGGCCAAACTGCCCGTTCACGTTGTATTGGACCTGCGAGCACACTGGCTGAGACATGAGCCATGAGGCCAGGGCCTTCAGGCACAGTGCAGGGGTTGAGAAATGACCGCTAAGTTTGGCGTGTGTTGGGGCGTGTGATTGGACAATTGACATTCAGTAGAACAAGAGTCCTGGCAGACCTGTGTTGAATTCATTTCCTTGTTTTGAAGTCGTATTTTATCGCCAAGTATGAGTGTGGATAGCCATTACAGGCCAGTTCAAACTGTGACCTGTTCACCTCCACGTCACAGGTGGAGGTGCCAAGCAGTGCCAATCCCATGGGCTCAAGGCTGACTTCAGTCACTTCCATGTACAGATTTTTGGCGCCATCTGCTGTTGTAAATTTATATTGCATTCAAAAGTCATACAACAAAGATGATAGATGCTTGGCCTCGATGATACTAACATGTAGAGGCCAAATAAAAACAATAGAAGCTGTGCAGGTGTGTTCAATGTTCAGTGTGTTCAATGTCTTTCATAGACAGTAACAGCTGTGTTTTAAAGGTACTCCAAGGGAAGTAAGCGTTGTGTTAATGTCTCCACAGGGAAGAATGTGTTGTATAACATCGTGGGTTTCGCCAAAGAGAGCGTCAGGGCCCATGTGACCACCCTGCTACCTGACAACTTCCCCTCGGACAGGAAGGAGCCCTGGCTGGTGGACTTCTTCACTCCGGTTGGAACGTTTACCCGTCTTGTCACAAGAAACGTGTTTATAACAGACACAACTGCTTGCAAAAGAATCCCAAGCTAACAGTGGATGACTGGGCTGCACTGGGCAGCATGATGAAGCAGTATGTGGTCAGAGGTAGAGAGTGTAAACACCAACCTTATGCCAGGAGGTGGAAGCTGGCTGACCGGCTCATCCAAAAAATAAACACAAACATGAGGGACTATGTTTCACCCAGTGAGACTAATATGTGATATTGCTGCGCTTCTCGGGCAACTGGTGAGAAACTAATTAGCAAAACTAGAATTTTCTACTGGTTACACTATAAATAATTTCCCCTTTTTTAATGACCTTTGCCATGTATAAGTTGCGGAGCAGTACTTAAATATGGCCAATGTGTTGTAAGACCACAGTTGGCCTCTTGAGATGTCAGGAAGGATCCATAAGATCTGCAACCCACCAGTTCACACCACAGCAACTTTCACTGCAACCTTCAACGTCAAATCTTTCCTTTGAAATAGGCTTTACACTCTCACATTAAGTATATATTGATGTGTCAGTAAATGTATTATATTTATTGAATATTTCTGTGTCATGTATTATATTGATTGATTGATCAGTGAATGTATTATATTGATTGGATGTTTCTGTGTCAGTGAATGTATTATATTGATTGATTGATCAGTGAATATATTATATTGATTGATTGATCAGTAAATGTATTATATTGATTGATTGATCAGTAAATGTATTATATTGATTGATTGATCAGTGAATGTATTATATTGATTGATTGATCAGTAAATGTATTGATATGAATATTTCCTCAGTGGTGCCCTCCTTGCCGAGCCTTACTCCCAGAACTCAGGAAGGCGTCCGTCCAGCTGGCTGGACAGATGAGATTTGGTACTTTGGATTGTACTATTCACCACCAGCTCTGTTCCATGGTAAGTCTCTCTTCACACACAGACTGTACTATTTACCACGTCTACCCGTTGACCATCATAATACTCAGTGTTATTTACTCCATATTTACTTTGTGACAGTACAAGATCCAAGCTTACCCTACTACAGTCATCTTCAACCGCTCCTCTGTGCACGAATATGAAGGACAGCACTCAGCTGATGGAATACTTGAATTTATCCAGGTATGCATTGTACAATATATACATATATATTCCAATACATTAATTACTACACACTGACCACAGTATACACACAAACTACACACCAGGGATGCAACGGTTCTCCTCCACAAAAGTCCTCTACAGGATGACAGTCCACTGTGTACATGTGGACATTTCAGAAGGTATTGAAAGTCAGTACAGCAGAGAGGTCTGTTGTTTCACCAGTTGGCTGGACAAATATGGTGTCTTCCCTGGACCCAAACTTTCAAAAATGCATCATTGCAATACTATCTACATTTATAAACTACTGATAATAAACACAAACCATTCATTTGAAATGTATATGACATGTATTAATTTAATTCTAAAAGTACATTATCACAGCAATGATCCAATGTGCCGAGTGTAATGTACATTTCTCACCACCTCATTACAAACTTTATGAACTTGAAAATCAATCCTGGCTGTGTGTGGTGAGCTGCAGCGGGGAGTGGGGTAGTATATTCAGTACACCAAACAGAAACAAAACAGTGTTAAGTTTCTCACCACCTCATCCCGTTAATGCGCTGAAAAGACTTTGACATAGCAAACATTTAACTCAGTTGACCGATCAACTGTTTCCTTCCCGTTCCGTGCAAAAACATGACTGATAGCAACAAAAGGTACTTGTGAACTGACGAGGAGACCAAAATATTCCTGGGCGTCATCCATGAGCAGGAGATGGGAGGTCTACTGCTGTGTGTAGCATAGCCTTTACTGACAACTTCTGACCATACAGTTCTGTGTGCAGCTTAGTTTATTTGCTCCAAGCTAGTTGGATGGAAAACGCGACTAATATGCTCCTTCTTTTTCTTTTAAACATTTCAAATGTTTGCTAGAAATGTGCTCGACATATACATGGACACACTTTGAGTATGGCCTTGGCTAGTCTGGCCTGATTTCTACATATGGCCAGGGTTGTGCTGCTCAGAAAACATATGAACTTGATGACGTCCACTAACCGTATGGTCAGCGGTTCGATCCCCGTGATCCCCCTCCTCCTCCAACTGTCCACATGTTGAACCCCACAAATGTTCTGTAAGTCTCTTTGGACAAAAACGCCTGCTAAACGCCCCTTTACACTTTTCTTTGGGCACCGTGATAATAGGTTTAATTTGGCATGCTCCTTGTTGGTCATGAACTGACATTACTTCCACAAGCACTGATGGCTCTGGGAGCATGGTCACACACCAGAGACCTGGATGGTCTCCTCAGGTTATGAGCCATCACAACATAGGAATGGAGAACTTTGCTTTTCCTCTGTAGAGTAAGAGTAGGACCAAAATAACTGATCCATGCTGAATGTTGGACCCTAAAGGACTGGGTTCTTGCTCTGTGACGCCTCAGAACCACGGGCCCCGATGTTGTTGATGTTGATGTTTCTCTCATGTTCTTTCTCTGGTCTAGGATCTTGCAAGTCCATCTGTGTCAGTTTTGGACCCTGAAAGCTTTCAAAAGAGAGTAAAAGGTAACCATAGCTAAGCTGCTTGTCAACGGTAGTCTATGTAACAAATTAACTAAAGTCATAAAATGACCTTGTCATCAGAAATGAAGGAAGCAAGCAAACAAACTGGATCAGCCGAGTAGGGCTGACAACGTGGTCATTCGGTAGAGTGGCTGGTCGCTATGCTCAGCCACAGAGTCAGTTCTCATGTGTTGGACAATCACTGATGTTACTTTCATAAGGAGAAAGCGCTTCTTAATCCATTGTCTTCTAGGCTGGAGGGACATATGCAGACCGATGAATTTTATTTTACATTTCATTTAAAAAAAGCCTTGCCCTCTTTCATAAACTCCTTTGCTGAATGTGATGAGAATACTTTTTTGGACAGGGTGAGCAGCCAATCCATTTCCTATGTTGGTCATTATCCATTACACAGCATGACATCAAAATCACTGACAGCTGCTAAACATTAGCCATATCAAGATGGCTCCTATCTATTCTGATTCTCAGGATTCCCCATTAGAAATATTGACAACAGCTGGTGTCGCAATGAGAGCGGAGTTGGCTGTTGTTGCTAGCTGACTCTGAGCTACGTCCAAACTATGAGCTATGGGGGTGGTGTATGTGTGGACTAAGGTCCACATTGCGATGCATTATGGGATATTAGCTATGTAGAAGTCCAATAATGAGGGTGACCACATTTTTTGATAAATCTCCAATAACAATTGCCAAAAATTGTAGTAGAAGTGTTGCAACTGTTTGAGAGTACAATAAACAGATTTTAGACCTAGTAAAATGAACCTGCTATCTTAAATAAAAATCTAGTTAAACTAACCTTAGTAGTCTGCTAGGTAAACTAACATCCCATTTTAGCTAACCTATTTTAACACTATTGCTATTTAAACTAATTAGATTAGATTTGATTAGTATAGTTTAACCAACCTACCCGTTCTAGTTAGACTAGCCTAGTTAAGTTTACATGCTAGTAAATGTGTGTGTGTGTGTGTGTGTGTGTGTGTGTGTGTGTGTGTGTGTGTGTGTGTGTGTGTGTGTGTGTGTGTG
>JAOPUI010000078.1:16095006-16111712 GCA_027123135.1 Urophycis floridana | reverse complement strand
CACACACTCACACACACACACACACACACACACACACACACACACACACACACACACACACACACACACACACAAAGGGGAGGACATAATAAACAAAAGGAATGGCTTCCAGGAAAGGAGAAAAAATGAGAGATGGGCAGAGCCATGACACAGCACTCAAATACAAAATGAAAACATGATTGCTATTTGACCAGTGAGCTGAAGAATAGATTGTCCACAACACACTGTTGTTTTTTCTTTTCGTATTGTGCAGCATCTTTTTTTAAATGCTGGACCCAACATGTCTTGTCAACTGACATTGTTATTTACATTTGGTTGCATTTAATGTATTGAAGATCCTTCAATATGAGATTGGATTGGATTACCATATTATTGGTTAACATCAAAATGCTATCTCCTGCATCGTTTTGCCTTCAACATTGGGCTAGGGTTTGGGTTTTTATTGTAGCCTCCGATCGTTTAGCTCTGGGCCTACCACCTCTCGAAGAAGGGACAAAAGTAACCCAATAAAAAAACAGATGTAACCAAACCAACAGCAAAGCTTTTACTATAAATACCATTCATTTGAAAGTGTGAGCTCTGCATGCCACTAATAAATCTCAAAGAAATCTGTTAGGGCTTCAGTCATCACCACCAAATGTCATGTTTTATAAAAGGCACATCACATAATTGAAATATAATAGTTGTATAATGTTGTAAACGTTTATTTCATTCATTATATTCCATTCAATTTCCATCTCTTTGGCAAACTTATATGAAATCAAGAAATATCGCATCCAGACTAAACCGTCAAAATGTCAGCATTTCAACATACATTTGCACACTGTGTTTGAATGATGTAAGTGAAGCATCTTTACAAGGACCTCTGAGACAACACACCAGCCTTTAACTGTATCATGCCTTTTGCTTTTGTGTTGAATATATGAAACGAAACAGCAATACTTTCAAGGATTTGAGCTAGTTGAGACAAGACTACCATTCATTCAAATAATTTAAATCTACCTAACATAAAAAATATGACAGTGATCCTCATCTCACTTTACACAAATGGAAACAAGTTGTTACAACTAAATGGGTTGACTTAACAAATGTTATCTTTCTGTCATATGTAAGGTGATGGACGACAGGATCTTAACAGTAAAATAACAGAGGGATATATCCACTACATACCTTCCACTGTAGCTTGTCGCCTGCTTGGTCATGTAGCCAGGAGGGTCAATAATATTGAAATGGTGGTATATTTAATAAATATACCGCCATTTAAATTGGCTTGAAGGAATCAGTTGAAATGATGTGAGATTTCATGAAACATCATTTTCAGATGCACTCATTCATAACTGTTAATAACATAATTCGAACTACATTACAAATTTCTGTTGTCCATCACTCAAAAGTCAACAATTTAAAAAACAGAAAAATTCTTGATCTCATCTTATGAAAACTATGGTTTCAAATGTATTTCAATTGGATGATAATGATTGCATCCTCATACAGTAGTACACCAATACAACACAGTTATAAGTTAACAAACATTTAGTAATACGAATTATATACATAAATTCAGATTAGTCAAAAATGTTGCTTCTCTCTCTCTAGAGCTAGGGACAGAAGAGATAATGTAATAGAGTGAGGGAGATCACATCTACCCTGTCCAAGCACTAAGTAGTTATCCTTGGGAGTGCAGCTGTACAATATAATAACTTCATCTCATGACCTGGAGGAATGGTGGCACTAATATTGTACCGAGGTATTAGTAACAGAGAGCTGTGAGTCAAGTATAAAAGCGTGTTTTCTTCTCTGATTTCTGCAAGCTTTATTCAAATCTTGTTGAAATATTAACAATGGTAAATAACAACAATAGTTTTAATGGAAGGGCTAATTGAAGCCAGTGCAGTGTAAGATAAGTAAATAACAGAAAAATACTTAAGATAACATCTACCTTATTCCAGTGTATTGTCTAAAAGCCTTCAGGCATTTGATGTGTTTGACTTCAGTCTTATTTGAAAAATCATGTATTTTTCAAATCATATGCGTATTGTGGTCAATGTGCATATGCAGTGTCACACAGACCACCACATCTGTCCCCTCAGCCTCACATGCATAATGTACCTCTTAACGCCCTCATCATAGCACCAGACCAGACCCTGGAGCCGCTCACCCCTGGACTCACACCGACGAGGTCTGGGCCAGCTCCCGGGGGGCCTTGCTCTGCAGGGTCCCCGACAGGGTGTCAGAGTCCAGCAGCTCCACGATGCTGTACGGCGAGCAGTCCTCCAGCCCCAGCTTCCCGCACGCCCAGCCGCAGAAGCCCTTCTCCAGGTCCCTGACGGCCTGCCACCAGGCGCCAAAGGCCCAGGACACCTGCACCAGGGCGGAGTACAGGGCCAGGGCCAGCGCCAGCGGCATGATGAGCAGGGGGTAGAAGACGATGAGGAAGGGGCAGACTGTGATCTTGTGCCAGAACGTCCGCTCCTCGTTGTACACCAGGAAGACGTTGTACCAGGTGAGCGTGCCGTAGTAGAAGGAGGTGACGAAGGAGAGCAGGAACACCAGCGGGGCGCAGGAGAGGCTCCACAGCACCACGTGGGGCCCCTGGCAGACCCCCAGGCCGCAGCGCCGCGGCGAGCCCTCGCCGGCCTCGCACTCGGCGTCCAGACGCTCCTTGGACTTGGCCAGCTCCCGCAGCTCCTTCTCCGTCATGGTGACGTGGATGTCCACCAGCTGGCCCTTCTTCTTGCCCCGGGTGATGGTGCCAGTCAGGGTGACGTAGCGGCTGTCGGGGGGCAGGCTCCAGCCTCCACCTGGAGAATACGTACACGCACACACACACACACACACACACACACACACACACACAGACAGAGAGACAGACAGACAGACAGACAGACAGACAGACAGACAGGCACGCACGCACGCAGGCAGGCACGCACACACACACACACACACACACACACACACACACACACACACATGCACACACACCCATACCCAGACAGACACACGCACACATACACACACACCACAGGAGGATTCCTCAAGGCTGACTTCAAGACAGGCCAAAGCAACATGTTGTTCCAATGGTTTTAGCTGTTTTGGCATACAATAGCATTCAAAATCAATCTTAGCTGAACATTGCTATATCTAGGCATACTTTAAAATGAATTTTACACTTCTATGGTGTAATGTTTTGGTGGACATCTTTAGGAATGAACCAACTGCTTTGAGTGACTTCAGATGTTAAATCATGAATTATACCACATGTTCCTTGTTTTACCTTCACTTGTTGGCGTACAGAGGAATTTAGCTGCCTCTTCGGCACTCCTCTCCGGACACTCCTCACCGCCATTGTCCTCTCCGCCGGTCCTTTCCGACTCGGAACGAAACACAATGATGGACTCCGGACGAGGGTCCTTCTTCTTCCTCCTCTTCCTCCTCATGGCAGGTCCCACCACCACCCCTTCCTCTGCGGGCTGCTCTGGGGTTTCCGACCTCAGGGAGATGATCTGGGAGCCGCTCTCCCCTTCGGTCAGCTGCTCTTCTACCTGGACCATGTTAACCAACGCCTGCGCTCAGTGGCAAACAGCTCCCCTTGGTTCCTCGTGTCTTCTGCCAGAGATGATATGGAAATAAAACCTCAACTTTCATAACACTGCGCATCTTTATTATAGGGCGTTGTATGGAAGATGATGGAATGGAAGAAGTGAAGTGAAGTGACGTGAAGTGAAAGACCGATAACTTGGAAATCCAGATGATGGATACGCGGGCAACATCAGGGTGACTGACATACGCATGGACGCAGAGATACATTATTTCTTTGAGTGCGTTAGTTGGGATGCGATTCCTCTACTTCCATTATCGGCTTTGTTAACCAGAGCCTACGATTTGAATGATTGGGACATCCATATATTTTGGAACCAATATTTGAGCGACCAATACCGTAATAATGTAACATTGTAAAGAAAGAAACGGAAAAAATCACAAATAGCATTGAAATAGCCTATTGCTCATTTGATCGTATTCGTAAAAGGTGCATCTGGATTGCCTCTGTCGACGCCTTGCTTTTATAGTTTACCAGTGATGCTCGCGAGGTCTTTTATGATAATAAAATTAGAATAAACGATTCGCATACGCTTATTGTGTGGGATAAATCGGTATAATACATGATGATGTACGAGGGGAGAATTCTCAATCCATAGACACACAGCTGATCCCTCTATAAGTCACACCCATATCTCTCCAACCACCCGGATTCATCCACCTTATCATGCAAATGCTGTCTAATCTTACCTTGAATTCGACCAGTTAGATTAGCAGCTAAACAACCATATTGGTTTAAATGTCATATGTTATAGATCCATCTTAAACAGGCGCATTCCCATCGGCTTCACACCGTTGTTAGAAGATACAGATGCGCCGCACACGGTGTTCCAGTGCAGGCCTCTGGCCCCGCCCCTTCCCTCATGAAGCCAAGCCTTCTGCAGAACGAAAGAGGTCAACACGGAATTAAATCTTTATGCAGTTTTCAAATTACATAAAAAATACATCAGTATGCGCACAGTGTTTTTGATTAAATTAGCGTATATTGACTGATATAGAAAGGTCAATTATTTGTTTATAAAATAATTAAATCTTGATAATTTCACTGTATATATAACATGGGGTTAACTTGACAAATATAGGCGAACCTAAAAATACATATATGCCTTGTAGACCTATATCATATTTGAATAAACTCATACAACTCGGACTGAACATGGTTTGTCCACAAAAGGCCGCCACTTCTCCGTGTCACTGAGGCGCCCTGTCAGGTCAGCAGTTGAACTCTCAGACAAAATGGAAGACCAACAACTTTCTGTCGTTTTCCTCGACAGAACAATTTTCCAGTTAGGCAAGTTCATGTATTATTTCAGTGTTTAATGTGTAATAATCATGTTAAATGTTAAGCGAGCTAATAGCACTGCGAGCAAGTAGCTAGCTAGTTGCTTTTCTCATAAATTACCCAGGATAAATACTGCCCTTATCTAATAAAATACTAATTATTACAGCTTTACAAACACGGGAGCTTTCTCAAAGGAAGGATGAGCTAGATTTGCAAATCAAAGGTATGAATCGGTTGTTTCTTTCCGACCAAAGTAAACCAAAAGACAGGAAAATGACTCTACTCTCAACTAGTTACGAGCATAAACCGTTTTTTATGTCCATAGTTTGCAGAGCTGAGATAACAGAGAGGAAGTCTTTTATTGAAGCAACACAGAACAACATCAACAATCTCCAGGAGGAAATGGCGGTGCTGCAGAACACAGTGAGACAAATGAGGGACAACTCAAGAAGGTGAGACAGTCTCCTCTGTGGGTGAGGACGTGTACACACCGTCTGGTGCTCCTCCGTCTCCCGAGGAGCACACACTACTCCGTGGACATTGAAGACACTGTTCCACACACACCTCAGCGACACACGATGCCTTCTCGTGACCCCTGTATCGCGATACACCCAACATCTACCGTCAGTACTGCTTACTACTATCTAGTTACTGGTTACTTTACAGGGCCACTGTTTACTTGCCTCTTTACTCCTGTACATACTATCGCTCCTTGCACCCCTGGTGAGAACGCCAACTACATGTCGTTGCCTCTTCACTCTGCGCAATGACAATACAATTTAATCCAATCTAATGTAATCTATAAATCGGAAATCTAGGAGACGGGAAATAACAAAGGCGTCGGCTGCAGCGCGATAGAAGTACAGTAGAATAATTTTTGTGCTTTGCAATTATCGCCAAAACGGCTCCAAGTTACAAGCTAGGACTCCTATGGAGTTAGATGGGACTCCATCGTGAGATAAGCATCTCTATGGCTGGAGGACCAGATGTGTTGAAATATGTAATGTGTGTATGAATAAGGCCTACATATGCTGCAATTAACACATCCTATCACAGCATGAAGGCAACTAACAGCCTTCTTCAACACTATGAGATGACACTGAAGTCAGAACTGGAGAGAAAACAAGAGAACTACAATCAAGATAAGTATGTTTATCTGCATATTCAGCAATTTTTCATTGGGGCACTTTCTGTTTGTTACATTTTATGTGTTTATCCACACAGGAAGGTGTATGAAGAGAGGATTGCGAGTTACAGGAATGTCTTCCAGCAGCACAAAGAGTTTTACTGCAAAAATCCTCTCGCTAAACAGCTCTTCGCAATTCAGTCTGAAAAAGAGGACATTGAGGATCGGATTAAGGCTTTGGAGGATCAAATAGCGATTAAACAGGATGAACTGAAGACTGTACAGGGTAATTACATCATATTATATCAAACTAACAGTACACACACACACTAGCTTGGAAAGGGGTTGGAAATGATGCAGTGGTTTAAATGATTGATTTTAACTGTCTGATTAGGAGCGACAGTCAACCCCTCCCTCACTGAGAACCAAACAGAAAGGTATATTCATGAAACCTCATTAAACACATCAAGACTCATTTCAGTGAAAATAACTACTGTGTTTCCTGATAGTGTCTCAGCCCAGGTGGCTGATGTAGAGCCAGTAGAACAGGGTCACCCCCAGACAGAAGTGGATGTTAGCGTCTCCATAGGCATCACTTCTCTTCATCTCAACCCAGCAGAGGTAACCCCTCAAATGTTACCACTTAAATATACAAAGAGACAATGGAAGATTCGCTCTGAGCATAAACTCAAAGTATACACAGTATTACTATGTATGTACAACACTTGTTTTTACATCAAAAATAACAAATAAATAACAATTTTGAATCTCATAACCTTTAGATGAAGATGACCTCATTAATTTGGACTGCAGCAATGTTGTAGTGAATATATCAATAATCAAGATGATCAAGATTATCTATAGTATTAGAAATCCATGTTAGCATTGAAAGTATTGTTCCGCGATGTGCATTCTAAAGCACTGTTTATGCAGGAGGTTCATGATGTACATTTCACCGGTGAAGAAGTCTCTGGCATCACTATAGACAAGAGATCAGTCCCAGACACTCTCCCTCACCCCCCAGTGCTATGGTCAAACCTGGAGTCAATGGGTATGTGTCTTCAAATCAATCATTCCCTGACACATTTTCTATGTATTTCATATCATTTGAAAGTACATGTATTCCCTTCAGCTCAAAGACTCCCAACAGATCAAAAGTCAGGTGCCAAGCCAGACCAGCAATGTGGACCAAAGCCACAGGTCATGAGCTTGTACATTCCTGCTGTATTGACATGAACATACAACAACATCAACCCGTTTTGTAAAGTACAGTGATTATATGTGGATGGGAACCCATCTCCTAAGAAATAACCAATACATTTCATGACACCCAAACTGGCATGAGCTACAAACCCTGTTGACATACTGTGCTATCAGGAAGACTCTCCTGGCTCATCAGCAAGAAAGGAGGAGACGGAGGAGATGACGGAGGATATCGGAGGCGTGGCGGTGGAAGAACAGCAGCCGCTGGCCGTGGCAGGTGGAGACCACGAGAACGTCCATGATGGGAATGGTCCGAGAGACACTGCTCTGACCTGCTCACCTCCGAGGATCAACCCTCCATCTCCACCCGGCCACAGGAAACTCATCCCATCCACCCCCACCTTCTCCATCAAGTAAGAACAGGCCTGCTTCTAAAATGGTCTACCAGCACCACCGACTACAGCTCCACATGATAGGCTATAGGAGAGTCTGTACTCAGTAATAATCCTGGTGCTCATCACCAGAGCGTGCAGTCAGGTAGATGGTGAGTTTCAGTCTCTAACATGTGGGCTCCTTCCTCCTCTCAGCAGCAGCCCCAGCATCTCTCCGGGTCGTGGCTCCTCCCACTGCAAGTCTCCCGCCTTTCTGTTCTCCAACAACTCGGACCCGAGCACCCCGAGTTTCCCTGGGTTTGGGTTTGACATTGGTCCAGCTCAGGAAGAGGTCAGGAGCAGAAAGTACTGATGATAGTGAATATGTGTCTCTTGCTAGTGTGTCTAACGTCCACTTGTACCTCCAGGACTCACCGTTTGCCTTCAGCAGCTCATACTTCAGTGAGAAGGTGCCGTAGGTCTACATCCTCTTCACACATGTCAACCACACTAGTAAATAAAGACAGCACCTAAAGACAGCATTGCTTTATCTTTTTGCAGAAAGGCGACTCTAAATCTCCTAGTGGTAAATATCCCATGAGCAGAATACCCTCATCATGTCACGATGCTTCATGCTTGCTGCTCGAACCATGAACATGTCTCTGCAGGCCCCGGGTTCCTGTTCCATCAGACCCCGACACCTGAGGGGGAGTTCCACTTCTCCTTCTCCTCCAAGAGCCCTGAGGGGAGCATGTTGAGCCAAGACAAGGAGGACGCCTTCCCCTTCTCCTTCAGCTACAGCTAGACACAGCCGGGTTGCTGCTCAACTAGCCGAGACTAGAACTAGTGACATTGGATGTTAGTTGTTTGTTTAGTGTTTGTGTGTTTAATTCCTGAACAAGTCGAATTTCAAATGTTTTTTTTATATATGCTAGTCACATAACATAAACCTTTAATGTTTCTTAGTATCTTATAAGTTATAAAGTTGTTGTTATATATTTGTATAATGTAGATGTGTTCATCTTCACTGTTAAAAATAGATATTACATTAAAGATTTTTGCAAATGTTTAGTTAAAAATATTTTTATTATAGCCATTTTAAAGCAGCAATTTATTTTGCAGATACATTAGATTTATTAAAGTAAAGCGTGCAAGCGAGCGTATATGCATAGTGTTGGTCATTAAAAATACAACAGAAATGACAGAACATTTTGGAAAAGCTCTCTGAGATTGAAATTGATTGAAAAAGATACAGTAGAAATCAGGTCACTTTGAAACATCACTTTTCTTCTGACTCATGTCGCTGCTGATCACACCACTAAATACTGTCACTGTCACAAGTGTGATTACTTTGTGTTAACTGGCACATTACATTCTTATTCCACTTTTAATAGATTGGGTTTTCAAATACCATGACGTCATTAAACAAACAAAACATTATACAAGAAGTCAGAATAAATTAATAGGGAGAACATATTTTCACTACTTTTGCACATATATTAGCTTTAAGCACAGTTAGGGTGTACATCTGTAGCCCCATTACAAAAAATTTGCTTTACATCAGTGAGCAGTACTAAATTAAATTTTTTTGCCAACCTTTACAGCTGATCTCTTGCCCAGGTTAGTGCAGAACTGAGCAAGAAGGCAAGAGTGACAGATAAAAACTCAAAGCTGGGCAGTGGAGTTGTCTAGAACCCAGAATCAAAACTGAGCGATCGGCGAGTCACATGCTCTATCTCCCCCGGGACATATTCAGTGAAGCTCGTCTGGTACTTGGCCAACATCTTCAGCATGGGACGCAGGTTGAACCACCACTGGTTCTTAGGCATCCGGTGGCTGTGCGGAAAAAATGAAATGAAACCATGATCCGATTGACATGGGCTACCGACAGGGACAGCTCCCATTGTTGGGGTTTGTGCTCCGCTTACTCAAAGTCTGTCAGGGCTTTCAGCTCGGTGACTGGGCTGAAGGACACCACCTTGCGATTGAGTCCCAGCACACAGGCCGTCTCCGGTGAGTTAGCAAACACGCGGCCTGTAGGAAGACGGTGGAAAAAACACCTCACTAACATGACGTCATTTCAGAACAAGTGTACTTCTGCTTTCTGTAATCCTCACCCTGTCGGTAGTTTTCATTAATTCTTTCGGTGAGCCATTGAACAGCCTTCACTCCCAGCTTTGTGGCAAAGTTCCTGTCAAAAGGGCTGGGGGCCCCTCCCTAGGGACAGATGAAACACCAATAGACTAATTAATCTGATAACAAAATAATAAGAACAACATTACGACTGCATAACGGCATAGGTACTTGGCTGCATAATGACATATAATGTAGTTTGTTGTTCCTCTACAATAGAAGATGTGGTGTAGCATGTACCTGCTGAAGGTGTCCCAACACATTGATCCGACTATCAAAGACACCCTTCCCCTCTGCAGAGTACAGCTGGTGGATGAACTCGGTTGTGTAGTGCTGGTTGCATTTCTCATTCCTGTTGGACCCAAAGAGGGAATGACTTCATGGTACACGACAGACATTAAGTACTCATCCAGTCTTCATGCATCATGCTCATCAACATTGTACACTAAATCACACTAAAAAAACACAATTCCTTACTAGCCAAGAAACACAAAAACAGATGTGAGAGATATGCATTGCCTCTGGTTCGCTCCCAGCCAGAAGGTGCAGAACATGTTTACCTCAGTATAAGACCTCTCTGAACGTCCTTCTTCATCTTCTCTTTCAAATGCGTCACGTTGGTCTGTCAGAGGAGATGGGTTGTCAATGGGCTGCCTCAATACAGATCAATGGAGGAGCCCAGAACCTGCAAAGGTCCCTCAGACAGAACTGTGAGTCCAGTTAGTAGAGAGTCGCTATGAAGCGGCTCTGCTTTGAGGGAACGTCCTTTTGAACTTGCCAACAGAGGAATTTGTGACCGATATTAAGGAGGAGGAGCAGCAGAAGGAGAGACGAAGGCCCTGTGACCAGAAGGACACATGATGCATACCGATGGCCAAGGACCAAAACCTCCTATCTGAAAAATGTACCTTTTTGAGAAAACAAAAACAAAACGTCTTGTTTTCTGGCAGAATGCAATTTTGTGAGGATACCAAACACAACACACTGTTTTTGGACTATATTACGTTATTAAGTGTTAACAATACCGACCAGCTATTGGTGCCTTGCAAAGTGCAGATAGGATAGTGTTTCCCCACTTGTCCTGGACCATTGTGGTGGTCCAGAGCCCAGGGGCCCTGACCCCTTCACCTTCAGGTCATGTATGTTGAACGCCCCCTCACCTTCAGGTCATGTATGTTGAACGCCCCCTCACCTTCAGGTCATGTATGTTGAAGGGCTCCTCGTAGATGTAGGCGGCGTCGGCGCCCACCGCCATGCCAGTGCAGGTTGCCAGGTAACCACAGTACCCGCCCATGGTCTCCACCACGAAGACACGCCTCTTCGTGCCGCTGGCAGACTGCTTGATGGTGTCACAGCCCTGAGGAGGAGGAAACCATGACAACACGTCACATGGGACCCCCCCGCCATGACATTCCACTGGGTGAGGGGTAGCGGCCCGCAGCCAGGTCTTTGGGGGGTCAGGGGAAGAGGGATCATCTCATCGTTAAGAAGCACAACGTTCTAAAAGATGTGTGTCAGGTCGCAGAGTCATCACTAAGAATCCTCGGCGGCTTGCATTGGTAACACGTTTCTTATGTTGCTGCGTCTCTGTCTCGTTCAAATGAGTGAACCAAGCCTTCACACAGGATGTGTACCATGACTGTACTGCGTGCTTGAAGCAGATCAGTGCTTCATGGAGGCTTCTATGCGGCCCCATGTCAGTACCTCCATGGCGGCGTTGACGGCGGTGTCAGCCCCCAGGCTGAAGTCCGTTCCCGGGACGTTGTTGCTGATGGTGGCGGGGATGACACACATGGGGATGCAGAGCTCGTCGAAGCGACTCCGAGACTCGTACAGCTGCAGTACGCCCTCGTAGGCCTGGGAGTCCACAGAGGAGAACCCTTTACTACTACTACTATTACCATTACTACTACCTACCATTACTACTGCCTACCATTACTACTGCCTACCATTACTATTACCTACCATTACTACTGCCTACCATTACTATTACCTACCATTACTACTACCTACCATTACTATTGCCTACCATTACTACTGCTTACCATTACTATTACCTACCATTACTACTACCTACCATTACTATTGCCTACCATTACTACTGCTTACCATTATTACTGCCTACCATTACTACTGCTTACCATTATTACTACCTACCATTACTACTGCCTAACATTAATGACTACCATTACTACTACCTATCATTACTACTGCCTACCATTATTACTGCCTACCATTACTACTGCCTACCATTACTACTGCCTAGTAGTGAAACCTAGCAGTGAAACCTACCCAGTGAAACCTTCATCCAAAAGTCATCTTGCAGTACATTTTTGTAAAAATGATATCTGTCAACAACCATCAGGTACAGATTACACCTAGACTATCTAGAATGCAGGCAGTCATCTAGATTAGAATCTAGATGGAAGTCAAATAGTCATACCGTAGCCGCTAGATAGTCCTATCCTGTAGTCACTAGTAACTATAACAACAAGGGAAGCCACATTATATTACTGTTCCATTGGAAAGGGAAACTGTCACGCATGGCTATGCTCTAATTTAAGAGAGTGACGCCTCATAAGGTTGTGGTGAAATAATCACAACAATCATAACATGCAACATCAACTCCTTCTACGCTGAAATGAACCGCTGCCTTCAAAACTTGGACCATTTCTGTCCTCTGTGAGACATCAGCGTTGTCCATTGGTTCGATTCGCAAAATTATATCGATGGTCCAACTTTTCCGCGGAGTGAGATTGACCTCGCGGAAACAGAGTGATGTCGTCGGCCGCCATTTTTTCAAAACACACGTCTGAGGCATTACACTAGAAACTTGTATTAGACTTGTATGAAAAAAAAGCTGCAACCAAAACCCACCTCAAAGCCTCCGATCACCAGCAGAGCAGAGATGCTGTACTTGCTGATGGTGCCGACGATCTGCTCCATGATGGCACTGGGGAGGGTTCTAACACACCAACACATCCTCTACAGTGAGACACCTAAACACATCAGCCTGCCTATCAAGAAGTGATGTGAGTGAATACCACATGATGACATTAAGTCACGGCCATGGTCTCACCGTTTGGTCCCCAGCAGGGAGCCCCCTTGGCCAGTCCACCCCGCCACGCAGCTCCATGTCATCTCAGTCACCTACAGAGGGAGGACATACGTGGGCTCAACCGACACAGCCGCTAACCAACTGACTGCCTGTTTAAAGTGTTCACAGCCAGAGTCTGCCATTGAGGACGGGGAATTTCTATACATGTTTTATTGCATTTCATATGCCTGTTGTCTGCAGACACGTGGCAGTCAAATAGCCCACGACATGATGAACACGCTAGACCTCAGCGCTTACCACTCCGTTGGCGAGCCCTTGGAAGCCGTCACTGACGCCGTAAACTTTGTGCCCATGAGCAAGGGCAACTCTGACTGCAGACCTGGCTGCAGAGTTCATCCCTGCGGCCGGGGCTCCCACATTCAGGATGGCCAGAGTGTGGTTGCTCTGCACAAGGGTTGGGGGTGGGAAGGGGCATACAGGAAGCAGCCAGTAAGCACTCTTCATGTGTTTTTAACAGACGTTAATGAGACCAATCAGACAGAGCTGCTGAGCGATGGTTCGGGATAGGAAGTCAAGAAAGCAGTACAGGATAATTCATCCTTCACTTTTTTAAGAACCTTTTTACAAACACTTATTAGAGGATGATCAATACGCAGAGCTGAAATGTTTTTTGTCAATCATAGAATGACGTACAATGAAGTGGAGGTCATGAGAGTGGAGGCTAATTTAACTATAATTCACTCATTTTAAATCTGTTTTAGTAATGTAATATAGTCATGGCTGTTTACTACTGCCGCTTTAAAACTGTCCACCAATATTGCACTACTCATGTACAATACTGCACCTTAATCGCTCCTTTGCACTTCTGGTTAGAAGGCCAGATACAGTACATGGTTACATTTCGTTATCTCTGTACTTGTACTCTGCACAATGACAATAAAGTTGAATCTAATCTAACCTAATGATGTCTGCCAGTAGGGATTACCTGTGTTGACACATGCTCAGGTTTATTTCTTCCTCCTTTGTAAGATAAAGGAAGTGGACTGGGGCTCATGTTGTGGCTACAGCTACATGAGACCCTTTGGACACCCACGGACCCAGAATTCTTTGAATTATCATTTATTTTTGGGGCACATTTCATGCTTTTGTTTTTTATTTGAGAGACACACTACAGCCAGGACTGTATGGCAGAGAGAGGGGAAGACGTGCGGTCAACGGGCTGGCTGTGGGCTGCAGTCTAACCCGGGCTGCTGACGAGGACTGAGCCTGAAGGGCAGGCACTCCCAGAGCTGCTGGGAGGCGGCTGGAGCCCGGGGTTAAGAGAGGGACGAGCACCGAGGAGGACAGAAAACACACAGGGCAGCCATGTCCTTCTGAACCTCAGGGCTGCATGTGAGGGGCAGCAGGATGTCTTTACCTGGACCTGCGCCGGCTTCTGGAAGGCCAGCAGCTTGTAGATGTTCCAGTTGTTCTCAAAGCTCCTAGAATGAAGCAAGTGGTGTTTACTTTGCTCCAGCTCATGCAGCTCCGTCTCCATATGGGATGTGAAAACTAAATGTTCCATGAAAAAATGTTGTCGCATTCATTAATGCAGTATATTAATTAAAAACAACGACACATGACAAGGTTTGGGGTGAGGAGGGAGGGGGTGATATTGAGAGGCTGGTGCTGGAGTGTATTCTGTAATTGATATACTTAAAATGTTGTAGTCTAATAGCTGAGAAGAATTTTTGTCTCATAGTTCAAAAGGTGCAGTGTGTAGGATTTAGTGACATCTAGCAACAAGTTGAAGCGCAACATGCCGGGCTCCCGGGAAGGAACTAGAAGATTCCTTCTCAGGGAATGAAAAAGCAAAGATTGCGATTTTCTAAACACCAATTCAAATACAAATAATAATATTATATTCCATTCCTGCCAAGTCTGTTCTGCTGCATTCTACGTACTCTACATACTAGTCGTCTTACCAACATGTGAACTGGACTAAACAGACTTAGAGGACAACATAGACGATAAGCCTTAGTCTTACCCTCCACGTAACTTGATGGCTTCATCGAACCGCTTGTCCTCCATGGCCTTCTGGACCAGTTTAGTCTGCAGACGCACAGGAAAACCAACACATCCATGGAACAATCCACCAGTGAGAGGAGCAGAAGTATCATCGCTGCTCAATGATGCCTCCAAAGGTTGGCTGAAGACGTTGGTAATCAACCCCAGAACCGTCAGCTAGGAGCAGAATAGCCTCTAGCAACTACACAACGCCGGCCCCCCAGTGCACGTGGCTGTGTCTGCGGACAACAGAGGGTCCGTACCATCTCCACACACTCCATCAGGGGCAGCCGCACGGCCTGGTTCCCAGAGAGGCCGATGACACAAGCTGGGGTGCCAGGGGTCGCCTCCATCAGAGCCACCACTGCCTCCACGCCCAGCTTACTGCTCTGAGACACACACACACACATGAACGTAAACACACTCACATATCAATGACCTCAGGGCTCCTCCCCCCTGTGTGATACATTAGGGGCTCCTCCCCCCTGTGTGGAGACATTAGAGGCTCCTCCCCCTGTGTGGAGACATTAGAGGCTCCGCCCCCTGTGTGGAGACATTAGAGGCTCCGCCCCCCTGTGTGGAGACATTAGAGGCTCCGCCCCCCTGTGTGCAGACATTAGAGGCTCCGCCCCCTGTGTGCAGTGTGTGTTTTGAAGCTCACCAGAATCCTGTCAAAAGCGGAGGGGATTCCTCCTCGCTGGACGTGTCCCAGAACGGTGACCCGCGTGTCGTAGCCCAGCCTGTCCACCACCAGCTAGACACAAACACACACAGTTTACTGTAAACAGTGCAAAGGAGACACACATACATTTCAACAAGAAGATCTTTTATAGCTATCCAAAAATGTAATAAAAACCATTCACCGACAGCCAATCAAAATGCTAACATTATTTTCACAATGTGTACGGGCTGGTTAGAATGTAAAACATGTTATCAACACCACTGAGGGACCTTGAAGTAGCAATCTCACAAATGAAGATGTGCCTGCGTTTAGCAGGCGCTTTTGTCCAAAGTGATTTACTATCAGTACATTTGTGGGGTTCAACATGTGGACAGTTGGAGGTGGGGATCGAACCACCGACCCTCCGGTTAGTGGACGACCCGCTCCACCCACTGAGCTACGCCGCCCCTCAGATCTCCACTTCATTCTCTTTGGTGGCACCTGTGGCCAAAACACCCCCCTACACTGCTACACAGTGAGTGAGTCTGTTATGGTGTCTCTGCCCTTTCAGGTCCAACAGCACTGCGGGGGGATGGACAGCGTGCCCCTTACTGCACCGCTACCTTAATGCACCACACGAATGTCTCCACCGACAGCCTGAATTATTAGTTGTAATACTGCAAATGTAAGGACTTTCATCCCTTGGACATGGGCTCAATCACCATTGCTTAACCTCCTCAGCGATGGAGGAGTGACTTAACAGACATGTACTTCAAAGACAAGATGTTGTGGAGGTTGCCGACACATCACACGTGCATGACACTCTGAACACGCACGTCCTTGATGTAGTTGGAGCTGATGGCCTGGCCATTGGAGTCGACGGCTCCTTCTGCAATGATGATAATGTTGAGCCTGGACCCTCTACTGCGACTCTGGGAACACACACACGCACACGCACACACGCACACGCACGCACGCACGCACACACACACACACACACGCACACGCACACACACACACACACGCACACACAGGACCCCTCAAACAGATGTACTGAGAAGTTATAGGATGTCACTTTAGTTAGAGGTTAGAGGATTCAAGTCAATCGTTACATACGTTTACATGCAGCAAGTTTACATGCAGCAATACGTCTACATGCAGCAAGAAATTCGAATTTCTAATCGTATAAGACATCGTTCTGACTTTTTAAGTGCATGTAAACACCTTAA
>JAOPUI010000078.1:16081776-16094906 GCA_027123135.1 Urophycis floridana | reverse complement strand
GTGTGTGTGTGTGTGTGTGTGCCTGTGTGTGTGTGTGTGTGTGTGTGTGTGCCTGTGTGTGTGTGTGTGTGTGTGTGCGTGTGTGTGTGCGTGTGTGTGTGTAGTAGCAGTGCAGGAGTTCTGCGTGGGCTGGTGTAGTCTGTAATCCCCACCTTTTCCTTTGATGTATGCATGCAGGATAGAGGCCACTCATAAGGGCTGGCCGGCCTGAGGTTTCCCAGAGGTAATTTGTCCCCACGAACCTGGCAGTCACAGCTACTAACTCTGGGACCCTGAGTTCCACTGGCACTATGGCTGTGCTATTAGTCAACCTGTGTGTTCCTGTGTTCGTGCTGTTCCTCCCTTTACCTCTCGCTCACTCTCTCTCTCCGTCTCTCTCTGTTAGTCTCTCTCTCCCTCTCTCTCTCTCTCTCTCTCTCTCTCTCTCTCTCTCTCTCCCTCTCTCTGTGAAACTCTCTTACTCTGTTCATCTCTCTCTCTCGCTCACTCTCTTAGTCTCTTTCTCGCTCTCGCTGGAAAACTCTCTTACTCTCTATGTAAATCTCTTTCTCTCTCTCTCTCTCTCTGTGCATTGGTCCTGTGTTATCGTTTCGTGAGGTCTCTTCTTTTCTGCCTTCGACTTGTGTTGTGATTTGTGGTTGTTGTTGATTTTGTTATTTGAAGCCATGGCCGTAAGTACCACAACATTGTGAAACCAGTTGCTGTATTTTATCGACATCATTGTGCTGTTTGTACTCACGCAGTACGGCCGGACATCACACTAGAAAGCCATGTTCTGTTTGCGCTGATGATTTCACCGTTTTCACGTATGAAACCTTGATAATCAATAGAAGAAAAACAGCAAGCACATCCCGATAGATGACATCATCACACATAGCGGTGCCACCAGACCCAAACCCCAGGCCCACGTCGGCGTCCCGTGTGAGCCCTTATCTCCTCTGTGGTCCGAGGTGCGTGAGGTGTGACCGTGTGGTGTGCTCTGTCCAGTACCAGCAGGGCAGGAAGAGGAGGAAGCCCAACTACAGCAGTGTGGACCTCTCAGAGGTGGAGTGGGAAGACAAGGACGACATCGTACGTATCAGTGGTCCTGCTGCACGCGACCCCCCCCCCCCCCCCCGCACCCCGCACGGCGTTCTGTGTGTGTTGTCCATCACGTGCACGTGTCATTGTTGTGAATGTTGTTGATGCGACATCATTCGCTCATCGTGTTTCATGACAAAGGAAGAGAGCTGTACCCACGATCAGTCTGAACTGCATCTGTGTGTGCGTGTGTGTGTGTGTGTCTGTGCAAGCGTGTGTGCCTGTGTGTGTGTATGAATGTGTATACATGCATTGACGCGCGCGCGTGTGTGTGTGTGCATGTCTGTGCATGCACGTGTGTGTACGTGCATGTGTGTGCGCGCGTGTGTGCGTGCGCGTGTGTTGTCTCACAGCTTCGGAACGCGATGGTGAACAGAAGGACCGGAGTGTTCTCCATGGAGGTGAAGAGGACCGTGGATAAAGGGGTGAGAGTGCTGATGAAGATGTTTTGCCTTACTCGCCTCCCTTTCCCTCCCCCCTCCCTCCCCCCACCGCCCTTCTGTCTCATCACTCTGCTCTCTCTTGTTCTTCCAGAAGCGTGTCCTAAAGATGCACAATGACTATTACTACACCGACATTAAAGGAACTCCATTCAGGTGCAGTAGCAACAAACAGACACAGCCCTCAAATGGCCTCCAACCACCGGCAGCCGCTTTAATGTCGCCATTCTCCCGAGTTTAGTGTCTGGTGTTTGGGAGACTCCAATGCCTTCTGGGAGACTCTAATGCCTTCTGGGAGACTCTAATGCCTTCTGGGAGACTCTAATGCCTTCTGTGGTTCCTGTGCCCGCAGCGTGGGAGTGGCTCTGTCCCGGGGCCACGGGAAGTTCTTCTTCAGGGGAAACGTGTCCGTCGAGGCCGGTAAGCTGCTCACGGGCCTCCAGATCCTCACCGGGGTCTGGGCTCCCTGGCCGAACCCATTGGGTTTTAGTGTGATGCTGTGTGAGGCTGTGTGATGCTGTGTGATGCTGTGTGATGCTGTGTGATGCTGTGTGAGGATGTGTGATGCTGTGTGAGGCTGTGTGATGCTGTGTGGTGCTGTGTGATGCTGTGTGAGGCTGTGTGATGCTGTGTGATGCTGTGTGATGCTGTGTGATGCTGTGTGGTGCTGTGTGATGCTGTGTGATGCTGTGTGATGCTGTGTGGTGCTGTGTGGTGCTGTGTGATGCTGTGTGAGGCTGTGTGATGCTGTGTGAGGCTGTGTGAGGCTGTGTGAGGCTGTGTGATGCTATGTGATGCTATGTGAGGCTATATGAGGCTATGTGTGACTGTAAGGCTCTTTCAGACGGTGGCAGTGCTGGAGCGTAACTGATTCCCGTATGTTCTTCAGGGCTTCATGATCTGGAACAGCCAGATGTTGCGTTGGCAGATGAATGGTAAACCAGGGCGAACATTCTGGGCCTTCATGCGTTATATAGGTTACTGCTCGAGTCGCGGCCACGTCCACCTCCAGCTAACGGTGTTGTTGTGTGGATGACAGGACTTACTGCAACACGGACCAGCATCTGGAGCTCCGCCCCCTCAGCCAGATCCAAGCCATCAGGCTGTTCCTGAGTGGCCGGGAGGCCCACCTGAAATGTAGGTGACCGAACCCAAAGCAAGCGGTTGTGAGTCAGCTGATGACTCGTTATGGAAGTGTCCGTCATGCATCGCATTCAGTGTAGTCTCACAAAACAGACTTTAGATTAATGGCAGAACTCTGGCTGCAGACGGGCTGAAATGGGGCGTTTCACTTTTATGTCGTGTCATAGTTGTCCCAGCGGATCATTACAAACTCAGTCACCAAAGTAAACTGTAAAAAGGTGTATGTAAATCAGATCAACCCTTTGTAGACTGTAGACATACACATACTCAAATCCCTCCTGAAAGCTGCATCCACTGGAGGGAACCAGCTTCTCTTTGGTAGAATATCTCCGTAACGAAACAGGAAACAAGTGGGAACTCCGCCCCCCTGCAGCGGTTGGTTTCCGGCCCGGGCTGTGGGCGTGGCCCCGCCCCGGAGCCCTGCTGTGCACAGTAGGGGCTGCCTGACCCGCGCTCTGGCTCGCTGAGAATGTTCTGGATGTTAAAGACGTGTCTCCGGTGCTAAAGAGTGTGACGTCATGCTGCAGGTGACAGGGAGCTGATCCAGGAGGTGTTGTTCGACGCTGTGATCACCGCTCCTCTGGAGGCCTACTGGACCGGACTCGCCCTCAATAAGTCAGAGTAAGCAAACGTTACAATGAACAAGGAGTCCACTCACGTACGTAGAGGTCTGCATATCGTTTTGGGGAATCTACGCCCTGGCATTTGGCGAGCGAGCCTCTGAGAGGGGCTGATCTGCTGATACGGTTGTCGCTGGCAGGAACTCGGACAAAGGCGTTGAGATTGCTTACTTGGGAACGCGCACCGGGCTCTCCAGGACCAACCTGTTCGTGGTTCCCGAGCTGCTGTCCAATCAGTGAGTGTGACGCCGGTGTCTTAATCTGCCGCAAGGTTGTCCTCAGTGTTGACTCGATATCTGCTGCTCCGCTCCACCGCCTTCCCCCTCAGAGACTTCCTGACAGCGGAGGACAAGGAAGGAGTGTTCAACGCTGACCACTTCCCCCTGTGGTACAAGAGAGCCGCGGAGCAGGTCCCTGGGACCTTCGTCTACTCTGTCCCCTTCAGCTCAGGTAGGACTGAAGTAAACGCCTCAAAAACTAGTGGTGAGACACACACACACACATACCCAGAGACACACACACACACACACATACACACAGACACACACACACACACACACACACAGACACACACACACACACAAATGTAAATACACATACAAAATTAATGAATACTGAAATAGCAAAGACAATATCTATGCAGTACACGGTTACACTGCATTTCTCTACCGCCTCGGTAAGTGACAGTAGTGCAGTAGAGAGGTGTTTAGATGGTTGAGGTGACCCTAACGCCCCCTACCCTTCTGGGCCAGCTCAGCCAGCAGGCCGCTCCACTCGCTGCGGAAGATGTTGGCTCCGGTGAGGCTGCCGTCGCCCCCGCACACACACAGGTTGGTGATGCCCCTCTGCACCAGGTTGAAGGCGGCCGCCAGCCGGCCGTCCCGCGTGGGGAAGGCCTTGCAGCGGGCGCTGCCGATCACAGTGCCGCCCTGCGGGGAGGACAGGCAGGGGCCACGAGTAAGGCAGGCCCCCAGGCCAGGGGCCACGGGTAAGACAGGCCCCCAGGCCAGGGGCCACGGGTAAGACAGGCCCCCAGGCCAGGGGCCACGCGTAAGGCAGGCCCCCAGGCCAGGGGCCACGCGCAAGGCAGGCCCCCAGGCCAGGGGCCACGCGCAAGGCAGGCCCCCAGGCCAGGGGCCACGCGGAAGGCAGGCCCCCAGGCCAGGGGCCACGCGGAAGGCAGGCCCCCAGGCCAGGGGCCACGGGTAAGGCAGGCCCCCAGGCCAGGGGCCACACGGAAGGCCAGCCCACACTACAGGGCTGCCAACTTCCACATCTAGTCCTGTCTACGACAGATAATGCAGTGGGAAGTGAAGCCCATTGCAATCTCTTTATCTAGGGTGTATCAAGTAACAATTGAAGAAATGAAATATACAAAGTATATATAAATCTAAAATGAAGACAGACAGACAGACAGAAATACTTTAATGATCCCTGAGGGAAATTGCATGTGAAGTGAAAGTGTATGTATGTACGTGTGTGCAAACATGATGGAATAGTTTGTCCATCAGTGCTGCTGCTCTCTCACTGTCCCCTGGTTGAGATGAGCAGCAGCACGGAGACATTCAGCAACACGCCCACCGTCAGGACACCGAGTGGAAGCACCATGTAACGCTGGACGTAGGAGCTCACCTTCTCCTTCTGTCACCAGAGTCATGCAGAAAGCAACGTTCTCTCTCTGGCAGTGAATGAGGGACTTTGTAGAAATCAAGATAACATGGTGTGTCAAAAGACAGGGGACCTCAGCCTTCAGAAATACAAGGTTGTCATCTATGGATTTCTATCGATGGATTCCAACGCCATCATGCATGTTGAGTAGATGGGATCGTTGCAATGTCATCCCAAGGTCGGACACCAATCTGACCTCTGTATGAGTGGAACCAACTTGGAGACTCTAGATCTAGTGTGACCAGTGTGATCTAGTTTGACCAGTGTGATCTAGTTTGACCAGTGTGATCCAGTGTGATCCAGTGTGACCAGTGTGATCTAGTGTGACCAGTGTGATCTAGTGTGATCTAGTGCGACCAGTGTGATCTAGTGTGATCTAGTGTGACCAGTGTGATCTAGTGTGACCAGTGTGATCTAGTGCGACCAGTGTGATCTAGTGTGACCAGTGTGATCTAGTGTGACCAGTGTGATCAATGTGATCTAGTGTGATCAGTGTGATCTAGTCTGACCAGTGTGATCTAGTGTGATCAGTGTGATCTAGTGTGACCAGTGTGATCAGTGTGATCTAGTGTGACCAGTGTGATCTAGTGTGACCAGCAACAGTGCAGCAGACTACAGACAGAAGCAACACATGTGCAAGAGATGATCTTTGACCTTTCAGGGGCATGTCAGGGTCAAGCACAAGAGTAAGACAAACTACAGAAGAAGACACAGAAGAAGAAAACTTGACATTCAAATAAGGGACTACCGTAGTGTCACATTCTCAATAGTTGACAAACAAGGACAAAATATATATTATTAGATAATTATCAAGAAGGTGTATGCATGCCTGAATGCAGACATCAAAGATCATCAACATTTAGTGATGCAAATCAGACAGTCCTCAATCCAGATGCAACTTGCTGCATCATCTACGGCTGCTCCTACAACACATGCACAAGCCCCCTTACCGAGTCTTTACAAGGTCTACAGAGACAGGAGGAGAGAGGTGTATATGACATGAGAGTGGCCAGTGACAACAGCAGTAACAGTGACTTTACCCTTATCTGGTCCAACTGAAACCATACGTTCATTGAAAATCAAGTGTATGTTACAATCACAATCATATTGTGGTTTGAATTATGATTGTACTTCAGAGTATCATGTATTGCGTACAGTGAATGATATCCACTTGTTTAGTGTTATGACTGGAAATATACAGGTGCTGTACCTGTTGGATGATGTTGGTGACACTGTGCCAGTGAGCAAGTTTGATGTTGTCACCTCCATCCACAAGGCCTTGGTAACCCTAGTGTGAAAACAAAAGGCTTTTATTTTAGACACTAAATACTAAAAGGAATGGCATGATGACACATTGTCTGTCAACTCTGGTTTAGGACATGAGTCACAACTGCTTTGTATCATGGTAACATTGAAAGCAAGGAGGTGGGCTACCTCATGAATGAGATAGACCTGTGCTCCAACATATATACCCATCCGGGTAACCGCACGCACTGCAGCATTCATTCCTATATTCAAGGGCAAAGGGACAACGTTAACAAACCAAATATCAACTATATGGCATGGATTTAAATTAATAATGGTCGTAGTATGTAGCGGTTTTGTTTTGTCAAAAGTGCATTTTTATGGGACATTATTATCAGGGGGCAGAAAGGTGCTTGAGGTGCCCTGCCCATACACGAGCCCCCCGCGGCGTTACCTGAGACGGAGCACGTAGGGCAGTACTGTGGCAATAACAAACAGCCTGCATGGCAGCACACTAGTTACATTATTAACTAACTACACTAAACAAACATACCATTGGATAAATGTTGCATTTGTCCAAATATGGACACAGCTCTATAACAGATATGACAAGGCGGGGTGGGAATCTGGCATGATATCCATTATCACATAACAGAAAGTCTTTGTCGCTGCATGTTTGCATACCTTGGGCATCTCCGCCGCTCGTCAGCACCGCTATGGCTCGTCCTGCGCCCGTCATTTTCAGCTTCTCCAAATCCATGGAAGACATGTTGGCCACACGTACCTGAATAGAAAGGCTCTATGGAAGGTCAAAGCTCTTCTCCTACTGGTCCGGATAAGATGCTGTGCCCGCTTCCTGAAAGTCGGAGTTCTATCAGTGTGGCTGAGACTCCGCCTTGTTGTGAACGTCGAGATGGCGCAAGTGAAGGAGGAACGCTTGTTTTGTTGCACGCCTGGGCCGACATCAGGGATTTCCGCAGTCTGGATTCTTGTTTTACCGAATTGCGCCGACCCGCCACATTTGGATAAAATAAAAACGATGATATGTTTGTCTGTAAATAGCCACGTGAAAATGTACGTGTCAAACGTGTTATTTTACTTTTCACATACCATTTTTTGTTTCCATTGTTTTGGACGAAAATACGTTTTTAATGTTATTTAATGATTGATTAATGACTACAAACCATATCAAATAAGTGACTTATTAAAGCATGCCGAATTTGTCAGGTAGTGTAGTTTTCCAACAGGTTACTATGTTAATAAGCAGAAGTGGTTTTCTGATGGTTCGGAATTCTCTACTATATTTATAAATTGCGTTTAACATTATAATATGCTACTGTAACAGTAGACAATGTAGTTCTATAACTAAATTACAAATGTTGAGGCCCTGCAGGACCGTGTGCTCTGCCGTTTTGCCGTAGTGCTGCAGACGTGTGTGTGTGTGTGTGCGTGCGTGTGTGTGCGTGTGCGCGCGTGTGAGTGTATTTGTGCGTGTGTGTGTGCGTGCGCGCGTGTGTGTGTGTGTGTGTGTAAGCATACTGTGATGTTTTCAGATAGTGAGCAGACACAAAGCTTCATTAGACGACACGTGTTTTATAGGGTTGTGGTTCAATGTGAATAAGATAAGAACTTACTGATATTTTATATGCATTCTGTTGCTTCATATGGAGAGAAGTTTGTAATATGTAGGCTATTATTTGACATTTAGAACAAATGTCTATCTATTCTTGATGGATTGTGTTGACTGATTAAATAAATGATTATGTCCATTTGGTGCTGTTTGATACAAACCCAGCAACGTGAGTGTCTTTTCCTACAGAATAAACCAGCTGAAAGCGAGTGGTTGGGCTCACTTCTTTGGTAGAATGGCCATCGTTACATGACTCAGTCCAGACTGTATTCTCTGGAGGTTGCCCAACTATTTATGTGTCGAGATGTACAATTGACTGTAGGCCTATAGGCTACGTCCAGAAGATGAACATTTTCCTTCTATAACCAGAGCAGAAAAGAGTCACAAATGCCACAAGGTGTTGAATACAGTACGTCAGCATTTATTCCATGCAGGTGGTTTTGCTTTGATTCATGAACTCATTCTTCAGTAAACCGGTGAGCTCTGCAGGGCTGCTTGTTCGCTCGCCGTTGAAGAGAAGGGGTTGGAAATATGAGCTTCACCGAGAAGCGGTATTTGGTGTACATGTGACATTTCTAGACACTTCTACAGAAACGTATTAAGTGGTATATTATTGTTCATAGGAAGAGAAAGACTACCGCGGAAATGTCAGAAAACCTGGTTAAGACATAACCTCTTATTGACCCTGTTTTTATAAGTATATTTTAAAGGCATGTGTGGAAGATTTTCCTGGAATACTGGCCTGTGAAACCATATTTTGGCCTCCAGAGATGTCAAAAGAATGATTCAACATAAAACACAACAATGGATGGAGACAGAGGAGGGAAACACGATCTAAATGATATCTCTTTCTAGCTCACAATACTGTCCACGTTCTTAATATATCCGTTGTGCTTCCTCTTTATAATACTTATCAGGGGATCAAGAAAAAATATTCTAAAGCTGCCCAAAAATTTTAATAAACACAAATCCTGACTAGTCATTCATAATAAATTAAATCAATAATCGTGTAGGCCAGCTACAAAGAAGAAACAAACAAACAACATAAAAAGATTCAAATTAAATTAAAATCTATCTACAATCATTCCATAGTGGGACATCTTGGTGAAGGGTGTGGTCGCAGTAGGTAAACGAAGGGGGACAGCTGTAGTGCAGAGCAGTAAGCCATTCCAGTCTTAAAGCAACAACAACAAAACATGTTCCACTGGTGGAGCTCCATGACGAGGTTAAGAGAAACAAAACGGCCAACATTACATTTATAAGTTGCTTATATACACACACACAGTAGTAGTACTAACACTGAGGTGAGGTTGTTGAAAACCATGAGCGTGGTTGGTGCTCGTGGACATTTCTCTGGCTTATATATTCCATACTTTGTCACAGCCTTCTCAAAACATACGTTTGAACATTACTTGTTCATTTCAACCCTGACAAAAAAAACATTGAGCATGAGGAAAACAAACGTGACATGTAGAGTCCAAAGATGCAGTATCCATTTCTAAAGAGCACAGGGTTCAACAAGAAGCAATAGGCCTACTGTAAGCATGAACGATACCAACGGCTATGATTACTCGCTGGCCCATAGTAGAAAAGGAATGAAGTACATGGACGTAATGCAATGAAAAGGCAAATACATGTCGCCATCTAGCGGACATTGATATATTGCTCGTGTTTTTCAGGGGGGGTTTTGCAACCAAAGACCTGAGCATCAAACCAGCAAAGGCAACATCACAAGAAGGGGCCTATTTCAAAATATATGTCTATGGTATCTGTTGAATGCAGACTATTATTTTCTATACCACCAGTGTGTGTCCAGCCAGCTAGACACCAAAATCCTGATCTATCAAACCCTCCCCACCTGAGCTTTAAGCTAACATATTGCTCTCATTTACCACCACACAGAAAACATGAAGGTGCCTGTTTCTGACAGTAATATTTACACAGCTGGTACCACAAAGCACTCGTATCATGATGAATAATGGAAATAATGGTGCAGAACCTCGTGATTTTCTTGTACTGAAAAAGGAATACTGCATCTTTACTGCAACCCCAAACAATTCTACTTTCCTACAGAACATTGATGTCAACTACAACAACAACCAAAGGGGTTGAACGAGTCCTTATGAGAGAATTTTCTTTTTTTTAAATATACCTGCATGGTCCATAATATGTGGTGGAAACATTCAAGCACACTAATTGGTCCAGTCTGGGTTCCTCACAGTTCTACAACAATCCTGAGATGTATAGAAGACTTGGAAACACTCCCTTTCTACATCGAGAGAGGAAAGGTTCGGCTTGCTCACAAACACTGATAATTCGACGTGACCTTTGACCTCAATGACATCTGGGCTGTCTCCCAAGCAAGGTCCCACAAACAGGGGGGAGAAAGGGGAGGGGGAGGTGTGTGTCCTATCATTTGATCGCTTGCTGTCTCCTCCTCTTCGTCTTCCTCTTCCAGCCTGACCACACACAGGCAGTCAGCCCACCATGAACTAACAGGCAGCCGGGGGTGGTTGGACAGGGGAAGGCTGGTTCTGGGGACCCCACACATCATGCCAGGGGCTGGGACAGGGGGGGTGGGATCCAGGTAGGCCGGGTCATGCTGGTGCTCAGACGGTACCTCCCACCCCCTCTGCCTCTCCTAGCAGGTGCGGGGGTGGGGCGAGGAGGAAGAGGCGGGGCTGCTGGCCTGTCGACCTGTGCTGTGGTGAGTCACTCTGGACCGGTCCAACAGACAGACAGGCTGTTCTTTCAGTGGGAAGTGGAAAGGGGTTCATTACTCTCACTATGCCCCATGGAGACTCTTGATGTTGTGCCACCTGCAGCTCTGGGGGTCAGATCCCAAAGAGGGCTAGTGTTAGAGCATCCCAAAGCCCTGGTCTCAGTTCACTGTCTGGGTGAGTTCACAACCACCTTCTCCCCCATGTCTGCCTCATTATCATCAATGATATTACCATCTCCAACACACAGTCAAGTCCATGTGACGGAGAGATCCAGTGCAGATATCCCTAATGAAGGTGTTCCTCATGTGTCCCATGTCGTTGTCCTTACAGTGTTTTGTTTATGGTATTTTTAATTGCTCCTGATGATTTGACTTCCCTAAAGTTTGGACAAAAATAAAAGATGGATGTTACACTATAGCTGTTGTTCCATTCACATGGAAGTCCCTGCTTTCAGCATCTGCCTGGAGGCCGCATGGCTGGGTGGCGGTGGAGGTGTTGGTAGTGGTGGTGGTGGTGATGGAGGTGTTGGTGGTGGTGGAGGTGTTGGTGTTGAACGTGGTGGTGGTGGAGGTGTTGGTGTTGAAGGTGGTGGTGGTGGTTATGGAGGTGTTGGTGGTGGTGGAGGAGATGGTGTTGGTGGTGGTGGTGGTGGTGGTGTTGGTGGTGGTGGTGGTGGTGATGGTGGTGGTGGTGATGAAGGTGTTGGTGGTGGTGGAGGTGGTGGTGGTGGTGGTGGAGGTGGTGGAGGTGGTGCGGCCGGGCGAGCTAGGGAGAGCGTGGGCGGAGTGGGGCGGGGCTTGGACCGGACATCTCGGATCGATTGCATTTGAACTTCAACGTTCTGTGGTCCACAGGGCTGCTGTTAGTGTTTACAGTGCGATCCTTTTATTGCTGAATTTCCTGCAGAAGTGAAAGGGGGGGGGGCGTGATGTCTCCAGGCAGAGCGAGGAAGATGCCAATGTGTGCCTCTCTCTCTGTGTCTGAACCTCACCAGGTGGATGGAGCCCCTGCCTTGTTGTTTCTGATGGTGGCGTCGGAGCCTTCAGCCTCCGATGAGTCACAGTCTGAGTCTCCAAACTGCAGAGGATTCTGGGAAGACAGAGATAGTTAGTACACAGTAACAGGCAGATACCAACAGCATGAAATGACACACGGCCGTAAATGTGTCTTCGTGTCGCGAAGACACTAAGACACCAACACCCTCAGATTCATCTGCTGTTATTATGGGATTTCCAGTCATTTAGCAGACGCTTCCAACCAAAGCGACTTAGCGGTGGGGCTCAGAACAATCTAGTCACACGATCGATACGGGAGCGATACAACAAGCGTGTCGCTCCACCTTCCTATAGAGCAGCGTGCGGGCAGAGAGCCATACAAGCGATGCTCAACACACTGAGGCCAGTGGGTTTGTGCAGGCAGAGCCGGGGCTGATCCCCTCATCATGGCCACGGGGGGGGGGGGCGGCGGCGTGCGGCTCTGACCTCGTAGCTGTGCTCGTCGGAGCACAGCTTGCCCAGCGAGATCTGGGTCTTCACGCGGCGCACGGCGCACTCCTTGTCGGACAGGCCGTCGGACTGCGTGGAGATGTCGATGGGGATGTCGGGCGTGTGCGACAGCAGCTCGTCCAGGTGCTCCTCCTGGCTGGCGCTCAGGCCCTCCAGGGGGCCGCTGCGGGAGCGCTCGCTGGTGTTGCCCTCCTCGCCGTCGGTGGCCGACAGGTTCTCTGAGCTGAAGGTGGAGTAGGACTGGAAGCTGCTCATGCAGCGGTGGGGCCTGCAGGGGGGGCGGGGCAGGGGAATCATGGCGCTTTGAGGTGTCATTGAAACGCATCAGTCGAACACCTTCTGTGAGCCGCATTTGACACGTGAACGATGACAACGCCACAGCCTGAAAGGAGACGGCCGGGGAAGGTCAAGACGCAGGACGTTTTACCTCGGTCTCCTTGGAAACTCCACCTCACTATCCACCTCTCCCTCCTCCTCTTCAGACGACTCATCACCACCCTGGGAACAACAGAGAGGAGTCATCATCACAGCTAACCATCACATGTTCATCACATCTTTGAGGTCCCCTCGAAAACGAGATGCTTCATCTCCATGGGGTTTCCCCTGAATAAATTAAAAATATTGAGTTAATTATACATTTTGAACCTTTTGTTGCAACCAAATGTGGACGAACTTAACATATTGAACTGTCAATTAAATGTCATAACTTATCTAGCAAGCCCTCTAGCAAACTTATCTAGCCCTAGCCCTTCCACTGAGCCAACATGGCTGTCCCACACAAAGCCCTTCCACTGAGCCAACATGGCTGTCCCACACAAAGCCCTTCCACTGAGCCAACATGGCTGTCCCACACAAGCCGCTCCACTGAGCCAACATGGCTGTCCCACACAAGCCGCTCCACTGACCTTCCTGAGGGGTCTGAGCACCCGCGGCAGCGTGGCGGGCAGGGCGTGTCCCGCCGGGCCCCCCGGCCCCCTCTCAGCCGCGTCCCCGGTGGCGATGGGCTGGGGCCCCGCCCCCAGCGTGGGCGGTGGGGGCGGAGCGGAGGGGCCGCCCTCCCCCCGCTCCTGTGGCAG
>JAOPUI010000078.1:16002132-16012737 GCA_027123135.1 Urophycis floridana | reverse complement strand
CAGAGAGAGACAGAGACAGAGAGAGACACAGCCCGAGAGAGAGACAGAGAGAGTGCGCGAGAGAGAGAGAGAGAGAGAGAGAGAGAGAGAGAGAGAGAGAGAGAGAGAGAGAGAGGCATTTTTTTATTGATCTGATAAGACACATCTGTGAGAGTTGGGCCATATTTTCCATGGATATCACGATTTCATGTTCACACAAGTCCCTCCCTTGTTTTGTTCTTTGACAGGAAACTCATTGTGGTTGATGTTCACACTGAATTAAACAGGCTGATCTACGATCACAACAAGAGGAATCCTACTGCGAGATACACCATTGAGCTGAACCACACACTCAGACGGCATCTCTTCTTGACATAAGAGACATTAAACAACGCAGAGTCTGACCCCTAGTGGTGCTTATTGTACTAACACTTGTACTAACACTGTACAAGTACAGTAGTATGATATTAGTATAAGTTATATTCATTTATTATTTAATGAATGCCTTATCACGTATATATTACTGACGAAGAATGTGGTCAAAGCGAGCTCAATCGGCATAATGTTATGCCATGAGTTTATTTTTCTTCTGTTATTTATTGTTCAGCTAAGACACCTTAACTTGTAGTTTAGAGCTTGCAGCTCTGGCTCTCAAAGTCTCTCTTTCTGTTGTGTTATTATGCTGGAATGTTTATATAAAAGCTATAAAAGAGTCCACAATGTATTCTCATCAGTGATTTTACATTGGTTTTATCTTCTCTGTGCATGAGTAGCTTGAGTTTTGGGTATCCACTATAAGCTGCAAACATTGACATCTTGATATACTATTCTACTAGCCCACAATGAGTAGATTGTTCGATAATGATTTAAACAAATGTATAATCGTTACATCGGCCTCATTTTGTGTTCAGAATTGTCATGGGCTCAAGTTGTCAAATGAGCACAACAAAACAGTCGGTCCATTACTGAGATACTTTGAGGTGACTTTATAGCACAGTGAGATCATTGAAGCACAGTGAGTTGACTTTATAGCAGGGATTCCATGGTGCCATGACCAATAGTGTATACTAACCATCTCAGGCAGATTGTTCTTGATGCGTAGGCATGTGGCTATTGGAATAGATCAATTTCTTTATTGGAAATTAAATTTAGAAAACATATTTATACAATAAATTGGAACCCTGTTTAAAATATTACATATTGGAGTGGGGGCGCATATGGACAGCTGCGCATAACATACAGGGAAAATCTTGAAGAATGATTCGTTTTCAAATAGTCCGAGTTCATTGGCAGGTAGTGTGCAATGCACCCTAGCGACAGTAGGAGGCAAGCCAGTATTGCAAGAGGGGATAACGCGGCACCTATGCCTGGCAAGTACCATAGGGCAGTACCTACCTATCATTCGGCCTACTGCTGTTATCTCTCTCATGCACAGCACACACACACACACACCACCAGCCAACGTGAACAACACGCACGGTTTGGGCTGCGGTTGCTATGATGCAATGGCGACTGCGCCGCGGGGAGCAGCGGGGAGTTGAATGAGTTAACTCTCTCCTCGGTCTGAAGAAGCCCGCGACCGTCAGGAGGGCGGCTGAGAGCAGCCAGCGACGCCGAGAGAGCGACTCCTCACCAGACGATGGACATCCACCACAACACGGGGCCGATCGCTAGCTGCTGAGCTAGCCGTGTCATGACGCGTGGTGGTGGAGGCTTGTCTCACACATCTGCATGCCGTCGCAACAGCCGCTTGAGCCGAGTACAGCGAGAGCACCGCCACATCTGCTCGGGACCGAGAGGGGCTGATCTATGCTGCTATTGTCCTCCGAAGGGCTGAAGACTTTTACTCCCGTTTCGTTTCGCGTTGGGTCGCAATGGCCGAGAGAAATTCTACGGGTTTGCTGATGATGATGTTGGAGCCGACGCCAGCAGTCGCTATGAGCCTCCCGGCGGAGGTACGAGAGAAGCTGGCGGAGCTGGAACTGGAACTATCTGAAGGTAACTTACCAAAGAAACACAGCGACAATGCGACCGACATATGCTGTTTTCCTGTGTGATTCGATGTTGCTAATAGCTATACTACAGAATTGTGAGTTGACAAGCGTCCCAACCAGCACGCATTGCTGAATATTTATGGGGAGTTTGTGTGCATTTTAACGCCAACCGGCCGCAAAGGGCGTCTCGATCATCGCTACACATCAACCCAAAGTTCACACATTGAGTCATGCTACCTGATAGGTGACATGGGCAGAAGTGGTCATTGGGTTCATATCGTTCCTTACAGCGAGGAAGGTTGGACCCCACAGTTGGGGCTTCTCTCCGTTGTGTAGCGACCTCCCGCTGGGCCGACACGCCCATGCTGCTCCACCGGCCTGCTCTCTGTTGGGTACAGAAGTTAAGGTGGCCGACCGATAGGCCTACCTACAGTCGTTGGCATTTCTTCTCAAATGCTCATGGTTGTTAGGCTATTGATGTCTATCTGTATTTTGATGCATAAAGTTTGGTTGCCTTATGTTGAGGAGATTTGATGTGTTGATTGGGACACATAAACTCAACATAACTGAAGTGCTTTCGTGTTTTCCTTTTATAACACAATGCTTACTGTTAAATGCACACCTTGTCTTCTCTGGAGATGACTGTAAGGTTTTTGAATCAGGGTTTTCAGGGCAGCTGACGCGTGTCCGCTATTATGCATACTAATAAACGACCATATTTGGTCTGATTTAGATTTGATTGAAATTTGGGATGACAGTCTTCTACTTCAAATCTTAAAAAAAAAAATGGCAGCCATAGAACTTGCTAGCTGTCGTCTGACCATGGTAACAGCATTGTTCTACTAACCTGCCATGATGTCATACATACACTGTGGTGCTTTTGATTTGGCTCAAGGTGCAGGCTTGATAAGCCTGCATGTGGCTTTATGGCCCCTGGGGCCAGGTGGCAGAGGCCCGTTTCCAGGAGTGGCTACTATAAACTCATCTATATCTGTCCCACTTCCTCTTCCTGCTCTCCCTCCTTGGCGTCCTGTCGTGTTGGGACTTCCAGACCCACAGCCTTCATGTGCCGTGAGGCTTCTTCTCTTCCTGTTGTTTTTTACTGTCTTCTCCTGTAACTGATGCATTTCTATTTTTTGATAGTTTTTGTTTTCCACTCCATTCACAACACGCACAGCTTTTATTTCCTCCCTCCCTCCTCCTCATCATCATGTCAGGAAATGTGCTGTCAATGCTTCTGTTGTTCATTAAGGATAAAATCCAGGATCTTAAATCCCTCATTTTCATCCTTGCTCATTGCTGTGAACTTTCGACCCCGGGATGATGCCCTTGTGATGCCGTTACAGCATAGAATATTCCATAGCTCTCGCTTAAAGGAGATGAGTCTGGGCGAGAGAGAGTGAGAGATGGAGTGAAAGAGAGAACCATGATGATTTCTCTGAGCCCTTCTCACAGGGATTTAAATCCAATCCCCTGTTTATGGTACAGTTTCCTATTAACTTGTCCCAGTGACATTGTACCCATATACAGGTGTTTGGTAAAGGTTCCTACGTGTTCCACTATATTTGACTTGATGTATGCTCCATCTTTATGGCTGTCTGCTGGCAGCAGTCATTGGATAGCTAGTACTGCTGTAGTAGCTGCTAAGACCTGCTGAAAGGTGAAATATAAACAATGTGTTTCCGTTTACACCAATGGTTGCAGCTCCAATTGAGGAATTGTCATCGTCTCTTTGTATTTTTTTTGTTTTCCTGTCTGTTGAGGTTTCCCAGTCCCCTCAACCTGACTGCAAGTTGACTTATCAATGTCACACCTTTTAGCTTTGATGGATTCTAAGTGATCAAGGTCTGGCCCAGTCAAGGTTAAATATGTGTCCCCATATTCAGTTTGACCTAGTGCTAGTAGTAGTATCTTAACCCCTCATTTTTGAAAAATGGGATTTCTGAATTCAAATAGAACCACCCGTTCAAACAAACACAGTGTAGTTGCAAAAGGTTTTCATTCCCAGCCAAAAGGTACTGGGTTCGATCCCCAATGTCTACCTGTAGGCATCCTGGAGCAAAATGACATCTAACCTCCTATAGGTGAAGTCCGCTTGCGCACAATTCCTGTTCTAATTACCAGTTTGATTGTATGATTGTTTTCAGCTTCACACTTAAGTCTCTTTCTGCTTAACCGCCTGCTAAATGACAAGTTATAAATGGAATGTAAAATAAATAAAAACCCTGGCCAGCAGCATCTCAGCCCCCAGACTCCCTACCCTGACACCACTGTGTCTTCCAGTTCAGTGTGCTGCTGCAAACCTGCAGAGCCTCCGAGAGATGTTGGAAGCACGCAATGCCTCAGCATTGAGTGGTGGAGGGGTGGGAGTTTGTTACAGAGAACAAGCAAGACGACGGGTTCTCATCAAGAGAGGGAGAGCCAGGAACTTCTCGTCCACCCAGTAATTCATACACTCTGCCTCTCCTCCTCTCCCACCTCCTGTCTGCTCTCAGAGCCGTTGCCATTATCAGGTCACTTTGAGTCCGCTGGTGGTGTTTGTTGGGAAAACACCAGGCTCTGGTTGGTCGATGCGTTTGTTTAGCCGGCTCCCATTTGGTCAACATTTGCTGGAGAAACATTGCAGGTTTAGGTCAGTAAGGGGTGTTTAATTAGAGGTGTTGTCCCTTGTTTTAGTTTGCTCATTTCTGTTTTCAGTGGCACAAGACAATAGACCAACGCCTCTCTCAGGAAGTATCCCAGCCTAGAGGCTGAGCAGCCACAGCATGATTGCTATGCTTGCAGTGCGTTTATTAGCAAGCGAACTGTGCCATTTTCTAGCTGATGTGGCAACCCAGTGGCAACTTGTAACTTTGTAGACTAGTGGCTCTGGTTCTAGATGTTACCAAACAATAATAATCCCCCACTCCGCTCTAATACCGAATAATCAAATTGGGTGAAACTGAGATAAACTAAAAAGCCAATAAAGACTATACGTAGAGCGATAGCATTCTGCTACATGTTCATAATGTATACTGTATGTATTTGCATGCATTAGGAAAGGTGACATTCCACTTCCCTCCTTTGAGAGCGTGCCAGCGTTGGTTGCTCCTCTCTGTACAGTCTGGTTGCACCTGATCCAATACACACCAGGAGGGACCCTACTGACCTGCCCTCTCCCACCCACCCCATCGTCTATTGAGTGTCCTGGACTTAGGGAAGAATGTACTGGAGCTTAAAGTACTTCTGGTTTAACCAAACTGGAGCTTAAAGCACTTCTGGTTTAACCAAACCCAGTGAAGTACTGGAGCTTAAAGCACTTCTGGTTTAACCAAACCCAGTGAAGTACTGGATCTTAAAGCACTTCTGATTTAACCAAACCCAGTGAAGTCATTAGTTTTGTGTGACTACCACTAGTTTTCCGTTTTGATCATATCCTTTTTTTGCTTAGCCCAATATTTTCATTGTGTTGTTTTTGTGAGCTCATTTCCTCTGAGGGTATTTACAACTTGCTCATGTTCTAGCAGTGTTATGTTCCCTGTGAGCATGTATGTGCACAGCTGACGTGTAGGCCTAGTTATTAAAGAGAGATGTTAACATTTGCACTGTGGCTTGCCAGTCACACTGTGGCAACCAGTCAACCCTGAGGATACACTGATCAATGGAATGCAGGCTGCTGCTGCGACTGCCAAGTGAAACACAGCGCCTCGCTTTCCCCCCGTCCAACCATTTAGCCTTGTGTGGAAACCTGCAAGCGATGATGGTATAGACGACCACCTCCTTGACTCGCCACCATTCTGACATTAGCAGAGGGTTTACATGCCTTCTGATCTCCATTGTTAGTCGCCTCTGTCTTGCACCAAATCAAACCCTCCTTGTGGAAAGAGTGGGTGGCTGCGCAGCTTTACAGGAAGTCCTTTGGGCCTCATGGTTGTGAACAGCCCTCGCTGTAGAAGGGCCATAGGGCCTGAGTCACTGCTTGTGGCAGCCACTGACTGACCACAGAGTCATAGGAGAGGAACGTCACCCCCCCCCCCCCAGCAGTGTACACATGTGTGATGTCCTCCATTGTTCAGCTTAGTGGTGAATGGCACGGGCATCAGGGGAATGTGGATGGAGGGTCAAGTAAGGGTGTTGTTTTAGCACGCTCAGCCTCCCTTAATACAAGGCCTTGGGATTCAGGGGACTTAGGCTGGTTAGGTTGTTCCGGTGAGAATGGACTTTGACCAACATGGGTAGCAACGTGCCTTGTAATAGGATCCCTACAAGAAGGAATGTTGAACATGTGAGCTAACTTCAAGAGGATTGCTGAGGCTGATGGCCATGTTTGGGATGTAGACAGTTAATAGATACAGAGCTAGCGATGTTTTGTCCCTGCTGCGGTACAAGACTAAGGGTTATAAATATTTTAAGGGTGTGCCTTCGAGCAGAGTGGGCTTCAGATTTTTGTGCTGCACTCAAATGTTGGGGTGTGTGTGTGTGTGTGTCTGCGTGACTCTTCTACTCTTGCTTTTTTTTTGTGACGGCTGTTCTTCCGCGTCATACAACACACCAAACCACTGGGCTATTTGTATTTGCTTGTAGATTTGATAATGGAGGCTGTTCTGTATCCAGGCTCATCCACTCAGAAAAGACATCTCTGCTCTCTGTTCCCTGAGCAGTAAGTATAAGTCTTAAAGTCTATAAAGTAAGTCTTCATAGCAGTCCTCACCCACCCCCCAATAGGATGACATTCATAGTTGAATGATTTATCCCGAAACATGTCTTTCTTCAGACTTTCGTCTGTTTATTGAAGTCTACTTGAGCCAACAGAATCATACATCTGCTGGCATGGCTCTTTAAAGGTGTTGTGAGTTTGAATCACCAAGGCGAGTTTTACATTTTTCAAATAGTTCTGTTACAGCAGATTTTCCACTGTGAAGTGAGGCAATGAAAACATAACATGTTTCTCATTGATTGTTTTTACTTCCATTGTTCATGTGTTATTAACAGGAAAAACATGAGCAGAGGACTAGACCATGGGTCGACAAGCTTTTTTAGCACTCTTTGGTGAACTGTGAAACAGCAGAGACCCCATATATTCTGTCTTATTTTCTATCTTTTTAAATGAAATGCTGTTTATCTGCAATGCATTTTACCCCTTTTAAAATAGCTGGAAAGGAACACACACACGCACACAAAACACATTTGAAATCTGTATCCATTAATGCTGCAGTGCAAATTTAATAGATGGGTGTTGTATAATATCTGCTGTTTTATTGCGGTCTTCGATCAATCAATGGTGCAGCATGGAATACATACTTGATGAAGGATGGCCATTCCTCTGTATCAGGGGATTCATTGCTTTTGCCATCGTGTTGTAAGTCAAGTAAAATGGTGATGAGGAGCTACCAAGCAGCCTGTGAAGTGGTGGCGGGGCGTAGCCAAGGTGCCCTGGAGGGTTGTGTGTGCTGAGGGGGAGAGCATGTCTTAAGGTGCTTCAGAGAAGGCTTGTGTGATTCCAATATCATACAAGTGTCAATTTGTCTTGGTTTGTCATTGCCGCTCTCGTCATCCTTTTCTTCACAGAAACTTTCAAAGCTAATTTACCAGAGAGCAAGTCATCCGTCAAACAAGCCATTCTCATATCGCTGTCTTGGCTTTGGTCCCCAGGGACAATCTTGCTTTGCCCTTTTTTCAGGAGTCACATGACAGATTCTATTTGCGACCAGGAAGCTCACCGGTTCCAAGTCCACCTGTGACTGGGCATGTCGCCACGGCAACAAGCCAGCCTCCGAGTGGTCAGCCGTTCTGTTCCTCTCTGCCACTGCGGGGCCGCTGCCATCAAACAAGTCAGGGGGCCCAAACGGCATGATCACTGGAGTTTGACAGGCCATTCCTATCATTGGCTTTTAAACATTTATCCAATATATGCACATTTATCCAAAAGTACACAAACCCCTTTTTTGGTCATTCCATGAGTCCATGTTACTGTTCATTTTAGCAGACACTTTCAGCCAAAGCAACGTGAATGGATTTCATTATGTTTTAATGTACCTGATTTAAGGAGCACGTAGGTAGGTAGAACCCTGATGATGGTCAGATGTGGACATTGTGGGGCTCAAACACCCTAATGACTAGACAATCCCACACTCACTGTAATCCTCTCCCGGATGGAAGATGACCTCATGGCCCAGGGTTTATGCTGAGCCTGGTGTGCAGCTCGTGGCACTGTGCCTGACCTCAGAGAGTTGGACCATGCTGCCCAGGGCCGGCGTGGTGGACGCTGGGCTCACACAGCCACAGCAGAGGTGCTGCTTACAAAACAGGCGGCCCACCTTAATGAGGACATGCTGTGAACCTCCTCCAGTCTGCTGCTGTGCACCTTTTCTCCGTGCCTTTCTGTCCCCCAGTACAAATACATTGGCCAAAATATTATCATGGCAAGACAGCAACTACCAACTTTACAACTCTCATTTGAATAATGTGATATGGTGCTTTTGAAATGTAGAATGAGATGTTTGATTGACGGTGGGCTATTCCAGATGTAGGGAATTAATTATCGTCTTTGGTCATTGATGTACGTCGACAATTGCTATCAAGTTCAAGGAGAAAGTCCATTCATTGTTGTCAGTAACGATGAACTATTGCAGTCTGTTTTGAATGCATGTCCCTTGCAGGTATATACCCAGTATTGATTTCTCCCCATCGGATGCAGTAAACATCAGGTGCCTTATTGACAAAAAAAAACAAAGTAATGAAACGCAGTGCTCTGCCTCGCGAGGCATTAGAGTCGTCACTAGACGTTCTTTAAATCAAGGACTTGTTGATCCCAGGGCTTTGCTCAATTCCATTTAGTCACAAAGCCAACAGCAATTGGTTAATTAAATTCCAAGCCAATCAATTTTACTGCCACCCAGTTGAACCCAATATTTTATGTCTCTGGCCTTCCATTTGGCCAGGGGATGAGCAATGGTGCAGGGTCCTGTCACCAGTCGGTGCAGTTACATGTTATAGGAACATTCATGGAACATGAATATTCACCTGTTGGTTCATCGACAGCAAAGGGTGAAAAGAACCAACCAACTGATCCACTGAAAAAAAAACTCAAATAGGACATTTGAGTATCAGCTGAAAACGCTGGTTGGCAGCTTTCTTAGAAACCGAATACAAGAAGGTGAGATATCAATGGATGGAGGCCCAAGGCCAAGGACTTCCTCCATCCGTAGGCTTGCGTGTCTCCATCGGACCTATAGGAGTGTTGAGCTTCTCTTCAGGTGTGTGCTGCAGTGTGCAGTCAGAGTAAGAGGCTGTGTAACAGTGAGAGGCTGTGTTGTACGCCTAACCACTGGAAAACAAAACCAGGGAAAATGTCTGGAATGCACCGTGACCTATCAACTACACCACCAGGGGAGACGCTTCCAGCCCCCCCCCCTCCACCACCATCACCGCTGGAGGGTGAAGTCACACACAAACAGTCAAAGGTATCGCTGCATGAGAAGAAGCCATATGCTTGTTATAGAACAAGGCCGAGTTCCCCTCCCACTCCCCCCTCAAAGATATCTGTACTATTCCCCCACCGGAACATTAAGTGAGGGAATAGATATGGCGGAACAGAACAAAGTCACTTTTTTTGTGTTCAGCCCAAGGCATTTCTCCCTTTCTTCAGACTCTAAAAACAAAACTAGCTTGGCAGGCCTGACCTGCATACCAGCAGACCTTTTCTCTGCATGTGTGTTCTGAGGGAGCAGACTGCTTTCGGTGAACCCTGCCACTGTTTCCCTCTCCAGGGACGTCTACCCTGAATGCTTCTCTGCTTGTACCTAGACAAACAGAGAGGGAGAGAGAGCGAGCGATAGATGTGGCCGAGGGACAGAGAGAGCAGGAGAGAGATGGAAGGAGATGGAGCTCTGTGGGAGAGGAGTAGAGATACAGATACAGAGAGATGTACGAGTGTCTAAAGCTGTGCCCCAAGGCATAACTGACAAACTATGGTGTCACCATCCGCAATTAGCCAGGATCATATGAAAATCATTCTGAATACAGTTTGCATAGAGAGTCCAGCCTGTGATTTAATGAGGTGTTGCTGGGTGTGCAGTGGTACAATTAGGAGGCAGTAAGTCTGCACTTAACAGCCACCACCATCTGTTGGAAACCACACACATTTGCCTCTGTGTGTATTTGTGTGTGTATGTAATTATTTTTAATAATAACTGATTTCTCTGTCCTTGGGAGTTGTCGAATTGTTAAATTGTACCAACCAGTCAGACGTAAAGTGGCGACAGTACAGTGCTGCATGGGTACCCTCTCCCCCCACCCCTGTTGTATTGACCGTATCGTCACCCATGGACCCATGAAGAACTCATGTTTTTTGAACAACCCATGGTTACGGGATCCTCCCAGCTTGCTCCATTGTGGCTGTGTTTCCCCTATGGGCCTCTCTCATCTGATATGGAAGATGGCGTTACAGTGGAAAACGGTTTGCAGTGATCTGAACGACACGACACCTGACGACACCGGTTTTCTGTGTCCGCCTGGGACTGAGACATGCTGAAGTTGGCTCAACTTGCTCAACTTTCTTCATGAAGCAGTCCATGGACATCCTCTTACATGCTCAGCAGGCCGAGACTCTTTTTTAAAATTAGTTTGTTTGTATTTTTTTTTCTTTTATTTT
>JAOPUI010000078.1:15989214-16002032 GCA_027123135.1 Urophycis floridana | reverse complement strand
GACCACTCTCCTATGACATTCTGTGTGACTCTTCTGTGTACTAAACACCAGATGATGACCACTCTCCTATGACATTCTGTGTGACTCTTCTGTGTACTAAACACCAGATGATGACCACTCTCCTATGACATTCCCATCTTCCTGTTCTTCTCGTACTCTTCCTGTTAGACTTGCACACAGAAGCCGTCCAAGCAGCCTTGGCTAAGTACAAAGAGAGGAAGATGCCCATGCCCTCCAAGAGACGCTCCGTGCTAGTCCAGTCCTCCGTGGAGGCATGCACGCCCCCAGGTGAGACCCCCGCAGCCAGCACACCATCTGTGTTTGCACACGCATGCCTCTCAGGAACAATACCGGCGGAAGGCCGGCCAATTTTATTCTGTTTATTTTGTCTGGCATCCAAACCATGTTGATTAAAATGGCTTATAGAAAGTGACAGCAAATGGTAAGTGAGAAAAATGTCTGTTTTAGGCCGACTGTGGGCTGATTCCATTATGTCATGTGGTATAATACTAACGCACGCACGCACACACACACACACGCACACGCACAGGCACACGCACATGCACACACACACACACACACACACACCAGGCTGTGTGCCTGGCTCTTCCAGTGCGTCCCAGCATCATGTAGGAAGATGCTTGGAGCCCATTGTGTCCATGAGACAGCATTCCAAAGCCAATGTGTGCCTGTCTGTGTGCCTGTCTGTGTGTCTGTCTGTGTGCCTGTCTGTCTGCCTGTCTGTGTGCCTGTCTGTGTGCCTGTCTGTGTGCCTGTCTGTGTGCCTGTCTGTGTGCCTGTCCGTGTGCCTGTCTGTGTGTCTGTCTGTGTGCCTGTCTGTGTGCCTGTCTGTGTGCCTGTCTGTGTGCCTGTCTGTGTGCCTGGTAGAGGACTGGCCCACCGGGTTCCCGCTGCACCCTGCTCAGTGGGAGGCCTCCTCACATTCCTGACCCCGTCACGTCACAAAGCTTTCTGTTCTGCTCGTTAGCGGGGAGCCGTCATACTGTGTGTGTCTCCATGGTCTGCACACTGGGGGTGGAGGTGGCGTCCCATGGTCTGCACACTGGGGGTGGAGGTGGCGTCCCATGGTCTGCAGGGTGGGCGTGACGTCCCATGGTCTGCGGGGTGGGCGTGGTGTCCCATGGTCTGCAGGGTGGGCGTGGCGTCCCATGGTCTGCAGGGTGGAGGTGGTGTCCCATGGTCTGCAGGGTGGAGGTGGTGTCCCATGGTCTGCAGGGTGGAAGTGGTGTCCCATGGTCTGCAGGGTGGGCGTGGCGTCCCATGGTCTGCAGGGTGGGCGTGGTGTCCCATGGTCTGCAGGGTGGAGGTGGCAGAGAGCTCAGAGCTACACGAGCACATTGACCTTGCGTTGACTTGGCAGGACATGGACGGTGTTGTCTGCGTTGTTTGTTGGTTTGGCATTTTATTGTAAGAACTGAGACAACGCGTGCTGGAGATCTGATAGTATTCAGTAAAACAGAGCAGCACCTTTTTGGATCCCACACGGTTCAATTGTGCTGAAGGAGCAGCACACAGAACGCAGACTAGTAGCACACGCTTGGCATGTCAGTGTGTTTTGTGTTGAACTAAATCTAATCTCTTCTGGATTTCAGTTTGGAGCTTTTCAATACAAGTCTGGTAATTCTGTGTTGTTGTGATGGGATGCAGTGTTTTGTAAAGGCCACTGGAGAGGCCCATAGCATTTCAACATGGAGTGGTTCTTTGTAACACATTGGAAAAATGTTTGTGTGAGACAAGTGAAGCAATTACAAAGGCAACAGACATGGTCTCGATACACACACACACACACACACACAATTCGCTGTTGGCAACACAATGGTGTTTTGGCCATTTTCCCATAAACTTATTTCCAATTAATTTGGTACATAGTCAACAACAACAACAAAACAACAACAAGGTGTTCTTGCTTTTCGCATACATGTTACATAACGACACAATGGTGTTTGCTAGTCAACGTGATTGAGCTTACATCTTCAAGCACCACTGTGTGTGTGTGTGTGCATAATCTTAATGTTGTTTGTCAATTGTTAACATGCTTGTCCTTGTTTGCACTCTTGCTCACTCCTTGCACCAGCGTGTGCATAATATGGCCTGCCATGTGGAAGCCCCTAGTGAGCTGTTTGTCACCCCTACCTCCTCTGCACACTCATCTTTCTCTTTCACTTCCTCTGTATCTTTTTTCAACCCATTCCTTAGTTTGTTTTACTTGCCCTTTTCATCCCAGAGTTTTCTCATTGTTTCTCAAGCCTTTCTTTCTGAGCGCGTCCCTCTGCAGCGACATCAAGGTCAATAAGATGGAGGGAGCAACAAGAAGCCAATACCCCTCACACAGGGAATGGAGCCACACCATCTCCCTGCTCCTGATGAAATACAATGTTATGCTGTTATGTAAGCTTGTACCGATCAAAGCTCTTCCTCTGTCGGTCCTTCCAAGGTCACAAGTGAGCAGGGTTGGCAGGCAGCTGAATGTCTTCAAGAAAGCAGGAAGTGGCTGGGAAAAGAGTCATTTAATTGTCTGACAGCATGCGACAGCGTTGACTAGCTTGTGACGGTGTGCACTGTGAGTGGTTCCACAAAAGACAGGAGAACTCTATAGACCCAGCCAGCCTTCATCAGATATGGACGGGACGCTGCTGAGATGCGGAGCAGACACACAGCTCCATTGTTCCCTCTCCCACATACTGGTCTGGACCCGCCACAGACCTGGAGGTGTCTGACCACCTGACCTTTGTGTTTTGTGGACTAAAGGTCCAATTATATGTCCAGACCTGCAATTGATGATGTCATTGTGTACTTAATTTGAACACCATTTGAACGCCTTACTCGCATCTAAATATATAATAGGGTATTCACTTTGATCATTGTTTTGATCGATGTCATTTGCAGTTAATTGTGATGAAGGGTCTATGGTTGATAATTGGTGACATTCACCTCTATTCTCTGTTCCAAAGGGCTTTATTTTACTCTATCATTTGATTCTGGCTCTCTACAGATTAGGCCTCTATAGGATACATTGTTCTGTGAGAACCAGAAGAAGATTGTTGGAGCCTCGGAGATAACGTTGAATGCATTCCTTTTTAAAGTGATGCCGCTGCCTGGAATCTAAAGTGAATTCAGGCCCAGTTTTCTACTGCTGCAGGAGACTCAATATCACAGGGCTGTGTGTTTGCAAGCACATCCCATAATGGAAAACATTGATAGAAACCAATGCGGTCAAGCTGCGCACCTCTACCTCTCATTATTAGTAGTGAAACTAATGGCTCAGGTGCTCCACTCCCAGCCCGAAGGTTGCTTCCATCCAGGTTCCATCATGTTGTCCGCAGTCTACCTGTAGGCATGCTTATGTCTGACCTGCTGCTTAATGACCTGTCACTGGATTTACTGTGGCACTTTGGATGAGAGCTGCTGCTGATTAACTGGTAGACCATAGTTTGTTGAATCATCGTTTTAGACTTATCCCATTCAGGGTGCTGGAAGGTTTACGAGGTTACACAGTCAAATAAACCTTTTTTCTTATCCTATGTGTAAACATGGTGATCCTTGGCTGATAATATGGTCTGCCTGTATGGCCTGAGTCAGCACACATCATGTTGCTCACATTCAGTCCAGTACACAGTTAGAACACATTCCCTATCCCTGTTGTAAATATACCAGAGCAGCCAAGCCACACTGGGAAGACCCGATACAAGATCAACCCAACCTTCAAAATGACAACATTACTCTCCATTGCACCCCCCCTTCACGACAATGCATTGCTGTGATTTTCATCCAAAGCCCATGTAAGACTGCAGACTTACATGCTGCACTTGCATCTCCCATCTGCAACGAATGAAGTACCATCTAATCTTAATTAAAGACGATGCTGGTCTGTGTGCTCATCGTAGCTGTCTCTCCTGGCTTCACGAAAACATTGTGACCAAAATAATTTGTCAGAATCCTTCCTTGTACTGACTCTGCTGAAGAGCATTTAGGGTGAGAATAATACAATGCATGAATATAATACTTCACAAAAATGTCTTACCACAAAGTGATATATTTCTATTACTTACATTTATGGCAGTCACAAAATGCACTGAGCACAACAAAGGGATTTTGACAGATCCTATTGGTAATGGATGTTGTAGTATAGCCAGGAGAGATGGTTATGATGGCTTCATCACCCAGACCTGTTCACCCACATCACCATGGTATGGCCTCACATTGGCTGTAGCCTGGATGTGTGTGTGTGTGTGTGTGCTTTTAGTGACACGGCCCCCCCCCCCTCTCTCTCCACCTTAACACAGACACATCGTCGGCATCGGAAGATGAGGGGTCGCTACGGCGACAGGGCCGCCTGACCACGGCCACTGCGCCGCACCCGGGCCTGGCCCACCCTGCGGTGGAGCACTGGTTCAACCGCGTCATCCAGGGCTCCTCCTCCACCACCTCATCCTCTGCTTCCTCCACCTCATCCCACCCCGGGGGACGGGGGGCCAACACCACCACCACCACCACCACCACCACCACCACCACCGGCAACACCACCATCACCGCCAACAACACCTCGGTCACCGCCAACAGCACCTCCGTCAGCGCCAACAGCACCTCCGTCAGCGCCAACAGCACCTCCGTCAGCGCCAACAACGGCGGCGGCGTGCCCTTGCTGAACGCCAACGCACTGGCTGACCTCATGGCACACAGCCAGCTAGGTCAGTGACCCCTCGAGACACGCACGCACATCCCCGGTCTGGACACACACACACTCGGGGCTTCGGGTTTGACGGTGGCGTGGACACGCGCTGCACACAGGTGGTCTCAGGACGCCCCCCCACCCACTGCAGTGTTGGTGTCATTGTTAGGCCTGGGTAGAGGATTCAATGTGTCAGACGTTGAGGCGGTATTTGTTTTCACTGTTGAATGGTTCCTTAACGTGGGAGCCAGCAGCCCAGCCCCTAACCCCATGAAGGGGTTCAAACGGGTGTTTGTTGAGTGTGTGCATGCTCCGGAAGGCCAAAAGGCTCATGAATACGGCTCAGTGTAGACGTGCATCTAGTGGACGTGAAGTGTGGCGTCTGAGCTTTCATGACACCGCGTTTTACACTGCGGTGTTTTATTTGGCCATGAAATGCGCAGTTTTAGTGGTTAAAACGCAGTCGATTACGCTGCTTTTCAACAACTCTACAGTGCCACAAGAGGTGCTGCTTTTGAGCGCTATTTGATATTCCTTTATTCCTTAATGCACTATTTAACACACTGTTTAACGCACTATTTAACACACTGTTTAACGCACTATTTAACACATTATTTAACATTCTATTTTAAGCAGGATTTTAAAAACTGTTTTAAGCACTATTGTAAGCACTATTTTAGCCGCTATTTAAAGCACTATTTAATGCACTATTTATCGCACTATTTAATGCGCTATTTAAAACACTATTTGAAGCACTGTAAAAGCACTATTTTAAGCACTATTTTAAGCACTATTTAGAGTGCCATTTAACACACTATTTACAGTGCTATTTAATGCGCTATTCAATGTGTTACGAGTGTTAAATGCAGAATTTTGATGATAGTCAAATGAGCTCATCCTCTTATTTTTTTGCAGCCAGTAATTATGAACCTTCTTCACCCAATCAACGATAACCAAAGTCAGGCCATACAAGTCCATTGATGCTCTTCCTATTGTCCACTGCTGTGCATTCACTGCACTAGACTAAGTAGGCCTAGGCATTATGGAGTGTTTCATCCATGTTTAGTTCAGTAATACACTGTAGTCCAAGCATTCTTTCAACCTGGATCACCACATTTAGTCTTCCTACACGTCAGAAACCAGTCTATGAATTCCATGCCTGGGTACAATGTGAATGTAATGTGTGTAATTGCAGGCCTGTCTATATTCTTCTTGATGTGATGTCAGAGTGTCTAACAGTAGACAATATATTTATGTACCTTATAAAATCAATATCAATGATTATGGAAGAGTGTTTTGTGAACATGAGTAACATTACGTTTTGGAATTCCAAACCTTAGAAGAGATAATTGACAGTCACTGCAGTAGTAGTCTGATATGCATGACACGCAGATTCAGCCCACATTATGGGGGTCAAACTATATTGCAATATTACAGTGCTCTTGTGCATTTAAAACTCACTTGTGGAGGTTGCCCTTTAGAGATGGAACTGATATTACTGCATTCAGTATGATGTCATCACAAGCTACTGCTTTTTCAATATGTTAACTATTCAGTCTCTCAGGCACCCAACCCTGAGCCAGTCTTCAATGCACACAGGCATCATAACATTGTTTGACCCCTCATGTGTTTCATCTTACTATAATATGCATATTAGAATACTAAAGGAATGCATGTGGATTTTCTGTTGAAAGTATTTGCCAGCAGATGACAGAAGCTTAGCAGAAAGAGGCCACATTCATGTCAACGAAACATTCTTCAACAATCACGGGCATTGATTTCATTCGGTAAATAAATAATAGTCTATTGGTAAAAGAGTCACATTGAACATCAAGGAGAATAGATGTAGTAATAACAATAACATTAAATTCACATTGAACGCAATGATAGAAGGCAGGATCAATACGCTACCTTCTGAGAACTATGGAAGGGAAACAAAACATGGTGATCTCAGTGAACGTGACTCGCCTACAGTGTTGTACTCTATTGATCCAGGACTCTATGTACTCTATTGATCCAGGACTCTATGTACTCTATTGATCCAGGACTCTATGTACTCTATTGATTAAGGACTAATCACTGGTGTAGCCTTGGTGAATGGGCAGCAGTGAACGACAGAAAGCTCCTGGATGGACTTGTGTGGTCTGACTGTGGTTGTTGTTGATGGGGTGAAGAAGGTTCATAGTTACTGGCTGTGACAGTCAGGGTGAGGAGCTCATTTGACTGCTCATTTTATTTGTGGAGTTGAGGATCAACGGCTTAAAAGACAGTGTTTTTAACAGTTTAAAAGCTGCATTTCATGGCATGATAACATACAACTGTGGAAAATGCGCCGTTATGAAAGTTAAACGCCAGATTGAATGTTGAATTAAATCACGTGTATAATGAGCCGCAGTTGTGACCCTTCAGGCCTTCCGTAGCATACGTACATGCGCGTGTGTACGCCCAGAGGTTACAAGATGTGAAGTTCATGTTACAAACTTCACATCATGTCCTCCTTCAACCTCTGACCTTTGACCTCTTGTTGAGACTCTAAAGTTGGGACTGGAAGTGTGGGACAGGAGACCTAATAGACTCACTGAAAGGAGCTCTGGGCCTCAAAGGAAGCCTGGACAAACCCATAGTCTACTGTTGGAGGTAACTGTTAGAGAGATAAGAGGGGTTTAGCTCTGCCTCTTCTTCTAAGGGGAGTTTAGGTATTATTTGACGCTATGTGATGTGTAGACTTCAGCACTTTTCAGGAGATTGGTGTGTGTGTGTGTGTGTGTGTCTGCCTGCCAGCCTGCCTGCCTGCCAGCCAGCCAGACCTTATCTCTCCCTGTGACTGACGCAGTGCTGTCATGCGAGGCCAGACAAAGGAAAGGAGCCTTTCAGGGTTTAAATTCTAATCAGCCAATTGTCTAAAGACTGGAGTCTTTAGACGCATTTAGTGATGTCCCGCCACTGATGCCTCCTTGCTTAATGCTTTCTCCTTTGTCCCAGACTATGGACTTTAGTTTCTCTTTTTTTGTCAGTGAAAAAAACTTATTTGTAGTTGTACTTCAGCTGTGAACTTGTAGGTTGTTATTTCTAGTCGCAGAAAACAGCCGCAAAGTTGCACTACACACCGTCAACAAATAGTTTTGACACAAATTGCCATTGAGCAGTTGTAGAAAGAATCTGCAAATCCCACCAGAATCCCACTGGTCGGTCCACCTGCCTGAACAGTAGGTGGTGATGGCCTGGACGTCTACTGGAAGTATGCTAGTATTACTTTTATACACAAAACAAGCAACAGCTTTTGGTCGACCGCCATCGGTGATTTGACTTAGAGGGAAGTCTGCGACTGAACCACCTGGAGTCTACTGCGTGTGTCAACATATTGTAACTTCTAGAAGGACCGTGACCTGATGATGTCAGAGACTGTGCATTCTTCACGTTCGTTCTTCCGGCCCATAACTTTTTCCTTTGATTTTGTTGCAACATGTAGTTGTTTAACTTATCAAGATGTGCCTTAAGAAGATTTACTTATGAAGATTCATTCATGCAACTCTGAAGAAATCAGTAAAGTTTTCACTGCAATACTGGCAGAACCCATTATACTCTCCTAAACGGGAGAGCATACTCTTATCTATGCACAAGCTTAAGCAATCTGTCATTAGAAGAAGAAGAATTTCACTTACATTTAATATCCTAAATGTATATAATGTTTAAATTAAATCATGGCAATTTTTAGGCGAGGTTTAAAGGTTATTAACATTTAGGGTTAGCTTTACTGGTAATCTTATAGGAAAAGGATGTGAGTAAACCAGCCATAGTGTTGAGATTCGCCAACTCAACTGTCACAAACATATTGAAAGACCAATATCACAAACGAATGAGAGGGTCAACACAGCTGAACAAGCATTGGAAGAATAGACAACTGAATTGTTGTCCATTCTCATACTAAGTCAGATGAGGTCAATAACACAGGTTTTAACCAAACGAAGAATGTGGATGATCTAGAACAGTTAACACACACAGTGGATGGGTCAGCCAGTTTAGCAGCGGCTAAAGCTGCTAGTTTTGTGTATGAAAGTAATTCCTGAGTGCTGTCATTGGAGCTACATCATCACTACTGTTCAGGCAGGTGAACTGGCCGACCAACCAGTGGGATGCTCCACAATGATATTTGCAGATTCTTTATGTGTGTGTGTGTGTGTGTGTGGGTGTGTGGGTGTGTGGGTGTGTACGTGCGTGCAGACAGTCTGTAGAGTGGTGACCTATCAGGAAGCACCATGCTGTCCCTTCTCGAGGTCACAGAAACCAGCCCAGACCGGAGGTGTACAGCTGTCCTCATTCCTCCTGTCCATAGAGGACTAGCCAGTATGTTGTAGTGGAGGTGGTGATGGATAACCAACCTAACGAGCAGCCATCACTCCCCACCAAAGTCCCCGCACACGCTGTAAACCCCGCTTCTCTGAAAAGAACAGAGGGCCTTTTTTTTTTTTCATTTCCTCAGATTTGTCTGTATGCTATTTTACAAAGGCCACTGCTGTTCTCTTAGGACGGATTAGCTTCTCCCAATGTGTACTCCATGCCAACACACACACACACACACACACACTCACACTCCCAGGCACTTTCCTTGTTGAAGTCTGGATCGTGGAGAATAAAGTACAAGAGTAGTACAAGTACAAGAAGTGGCTTTATGCTCCCAGAGATTCCCAGACCACTTGGGAGCAGACCACCGCAGACTGTAGGTGGTTAGCCAGTGGTTTTAGCCTCTCCTCCCCTCAGGAAAGGTTCACTACTGCCGGCCCAATTTGTGTTTGCTGTTTGCCAATTAGGCGCTGACAGTTCCCCCCCCCCCGCCTCCAGCAACACGATCAAAACAAACACGCAGTGAAAGGAGGGCAAACGGCCCATTCACCCCGAGAGGAGCTGGTCTGTCGGCAGACTTGTTGTGACTGAACCGTCCAAGTGCGTCAGGCGTTTGACCTTTGAACCACATGACCCCCCCCCCCAGATCAGCGCTCCACGCCCCCTGACGTGACGGGGCTGTTGGAGCGCCCCCAGGGGGGCTCCCTGAGGGGCGCGCCCCGCGGACACAACCGCCACACCAGCACCATGGACACGGCAGATGGTGAGTTGTTGGGTGTTTTTACACACACACACACACGTACACGCACGCACACACGCAGGGGCTATCCTCTTGTTGTGGTGTTTGGATGCTGACTGGGCCTATGTGACCATGCCGAGTAGCAGACAACCCGGCTCACCTTTGCTCTATGGCTGTGTTGTGTATCCGTCGGCCAGTGAGACGAGACGTGAGTCCAGGAACACAGGGACCAGGCGTGGCGTCGGACATGGAGAGCTAGCCACGGGAGACCGCAGAGCGAGAGGGGCTGCTCCTCTTGGTCTGGACTAAGGTCACACTGGTCAATAGTCTTGTTTTACAGAGGCCTCTGTGTAGGATAAACACAGGTGTCACTCCTAACACTCATTGTGGGTCTACTACTTGTATGTACCAGGGCACGGGTAGCAGACTAAACTAGTGAAGATAAGTCTGCTACCTGTTCCCTGGTACATAAAAAGCAGCAGACCCATATTTAGTATTCTGAGGAACACCTGTGTTTATGCTGTGATGATACCTCTGTGAAAAGGGTTTTTGTTGAGTATCTGATCGGTGATAGGTGATGACTCCAAGGTGATAAGTCACTGACTCTCCATCAGAGCTGTCTCTCTTGGCTTTCCTTAAAACGCCTTTTTTTTTTTACTGAAGTATTTTCTTTTTGAAGCTTATACATGCTGAGGATAAAACAAGATGAGCGATGGCAGTATTTTATGTTTTGATCTTGGTTCAGGAAACTTTTTTTGAGCCAGATCAAAAAAGCGTTCAAAAGTGTCTCACATTCTTGACTGATATTTAAAACACACACCTCTGAGTGGAATTCAATAGTCTACATTCACACGCTGGTCTGTTTTGGTGCTCTGACGTTATGCTTGAGTGGGGATACTGCATCGTCTGCGTGTCCAGTATCTGGACAATCCAGTCGCGTGGTTTAAAGGTATCTAGGCTACGGCACCGAGCACAGCATGCTGCCAAGGCACTTTCTATTTAGAAAGCCTCTGGAGTCCAATCTCAGCAGTGTGTTGTTCCTGCTCACACGCTGCCACTCTACTCAAACCACATCAGGACCAGATCAATGTCAACGTGGCCCTGTGTCCTCTGCCTGTAGCTGGACCCATTCAGGAGCTGTGGGCTGACTTGAGCTCTTAAGCAACATTGTTTCTTTCACCCAGCTGGGCGCCGCTTTGACTTGTGATCATGCACAGTGTTACTGCAGGTCTTCTGGATCCAGGAGGTCCAGGAGCTATTTGAACAAAACAAACTTCCTATCCCATCATAAATACAGACACACCACGCAGAAAGACAGACAAATCAGTCCCGGGCCTGGGTGTTGTCGATGTCTGTGTGTTTGCTATGCCCACACATCAAACACACACTCACACACACACACACAACACACATGACACGCACACACACACACACGACACACACACACACACACACACACACACACACACACGACACACACACACACACACACACAGACACACGCACGACACACACACACACACATGTTCACACCGTCGCGCTAACACGCTGAGGCCTTTATTAGCATGCATTATTCACTGCGCACATAAAACATGCACATGTTTTAGAGGTGCGTTTCATGTGGAGATTTTAGCGCCGTTGCATATCACCTCCGAGCGTCACCCGTAATGACAACTCTGACTTGTGTCCGACCTGCACTGGTTCACGGGGGGGCATACGGACACATAAATCCATATGATTCCCAATGGGTTGAGGAAATTGCAAGCAGATGCGTTCCATCAGCCATTCTGCTACATGCGAGCCGGATCGGATTTGGAAGTTCTCTGAGCAGAAGACGGCGTGTTGAAAGGTAGCGCCACTTTAGATTCAGCGGAGCTCCGGGACCCTCCGTAGCTCATCGGCCGACGGAGGCCGACGGCGTTTGCCAGTCATGGCGCTGCATCACAAACACGGGAGAAGTATTCTCCGAAGTTGGTCCGTCGTTGCGAAGGCTTCACCGGGGGAGCAACGCTCACATTATATTCTGTGTGTCGTTTTTTTTTTTTATTTTGACGTGAACTTTAGAGAGAGAGGTGAGAGACGCAAATTTAAATTTCAAATGTTGTTTTGATGACAGTGTTGAATGTCTGTGTGTGTGCGTTTGTGTGTGTGCGTTCGTGCGTGTGCGTGTGTGTGTGTGTGTGCGTATGTGTGTGCGCGTGTGTGTGTGCGTGCACGTGCGCGCGCATGTGTATGTGCGTGCGTGTGCGCGTGTGTATGTGCGTGTGTGTGTGCGCGTGTGTGCATGTGTGTGTGTGTGTGTGTGTGTGTGTGTGTGTTTGTGTGTGTGTGTCCCAGTGCACAGTGAGGGGACAGGGCGTGCGTGGAGTGGGGGAGCGTTTTTTTACCGGTCGCCCACGGTGACGGGCGGCCAGGGTAATCCTGAACACATTGCCGTGGTCGCTGGTCGTGTCCTTCGTGGTTCTGACTGAAAGCAGACACGCTGTACGTACGCACCGCGCACATCGCACCGGCTCCCTCACCTCTTCAGCCGTCACACGTGTCTTCTGGTACGCCCACACTCGGCCCGGCCCCCGCATGGTGGGTCACATGATCAGTGAGGAAAGGAAGAGAGGAACAATGTTCATACTGTATTCTGTCAACGTGGCGGGGGGAGCACCTGTGGAACACAGAAGGAGTCGTGGGGCAGAAGGCGAGGGATGGGGGGTTGCTTGAAGAACCTCTGAGCGTGACCGGCGATCACCGAAGGCTCACTCTGACCCCCTGACACCAAAACGTACGCCGGGCCCTGGATCCTCTCAGAAGCCTCTCCTGCTTTATCTCCGCGGTGCCGCTGACATCGGCGTGCGCTTTGTCACAAAAAAAAAAAAAACACTGCGAAAAAGGGGAGGATAGAAACGCCGTCCCATCCGAGGGCCGTAAGAAAGAGGAAAGACAAACGGCGGACGCCTGCTCCTGCTGATTGGGGGGCTTTGTCTTTTTATGGCCCAGGGCTGCAGGGCCTTTGCGGGGTCTTATCACAGGGTGAGCAGGCCTCTTTTCTGGGGG
>JAOPUI010000078.1:15954662-15965716 GCA_027123135.1 Urophycis floridana | reverse complement strand
GCGGCTACGTGAATACTTCCGGGTCATTTCACTCAGTTAGGAAGGTTCCTAAGCAAATTTGACTATTGGACCGCAGCGCTTGAGTATCACTGGTCTAGGACTAGCGTTGCCCTGGTACATAAATGCAGCTGAACCATAATTAATTTTGTCCTAAGATGGAAAGGTGACTTGAATAAGTTAAATCAAATAAATAACTATCATCTAAAGTTGAACATGTACACTGTAAAAAAGAAAAATCAACCAAGGCATCTGGTGTCTCGGACCAACACGCTGAACATATAACAAGTGTGTCTCCCTGATTTAAATATTGTAATAAGGCTTACTTCACGTAAAAAAACAATAAATATACTACTACTACTAATAATAATAATAATAATAATAATGATAACAATAAAAATAATAATAATCATAATCATAATAATACGAGACAAAAAAATCGTTTGAATAATATAACATAATACATTTGGTAAGATAAATGTATACTACCTCATCCATGGTTGTACAGCAGACCCATTGCAGTTCGGTTAGTGATCAGGGAATGAAACCCACTGTCCTTTTATGCAGTCTGCATGAGTCACTTTGAGCATCTTACTGAAAAAACGAAACTTATGAACCTCTTCAAAAACGAAACTTAGAAAAGCCACAGGACCGCCTGTTATTCTACAATGCTCAGTGCCCTGTGACATAAGGCCTATCTAAAGTCATCTCAAACCATCTGAACAATTTAGCATGTGGCTCGTTGTAGCTTAATGTGTTTTTAACCACTATTCTAGCGTTTTTATTGAAGGCTAAATTGAAGAGAAAGGCTAACATGACAACCGTCGTTCTTCCTCCCCTTCACTAGATGATGCTGTGTCCTGTGTGATTTCTGCTGCTGGAGACCAGCTCTGGATTTGTCTTGGATGACGTCGTCAATAGGGATGGGGGTACATGTACAGCAGTCTACATACTCCTTCCATTTCACTTGGTGGCCTCAAAAATAAACCATGGATGATGTTTTCCCGTCTAACCATTCATGAATACTATGCGGTATGTAATCGTCCCCGATGTTGCATCGTGTTCAGCCTTTTGTCGTGATTGAACACAATGGTTGATGGATGTGTAGGCCGTCAGATCTGTCCCATTCTGACACAATGCGGACGATTAAGTGATCGCTGGACGCATTGTGTATGTGCGGTAGATACATTTTAGATTAACTCATCGGCGATACGGATTGAAATGTGATGTGTCTAAAGTAAAATGCCACAATCCCCGTTATGTTTGCAGATTGCACGATGCTGGTTAAAGTCGACGACAAAGACGCCGGACGTTGTTCAGAATGTGGATGTAAATTACAACTGCGGAAGGAGCAGACACCCTTGGCCAACTCCAAATCTACAGCTCTGAAAGGACGGCACAAAACGAACGAAGCTTCTAAATGCCCATCTTGTCTTCGATCTCACCATGGACGACGCCCACAAAGACGCTTCCGCCCGGAACCTCACAGTTGCCCTGATTGTGACAAAACCTTCATCTCCCTGACCCACCTGACCGTGCATCTTGCTTCTCACAATAAGGAGAGGAAGTTCAAATGTGGAACATGTGGCAAGTCCTTCCATCAGTCGTCACACCTGGTGGCACACAAGGTGATCCACAGCGGGGATCGGCCATTTAAATGCTCAGTGTGTGGAAAGAGCTTTGGTCGTGCCTCGCACCTCAAGACCCACCAGCGGCTCCACACAGGCGAGAAACCGTACACATGCTCCTACTGCAACAAGGCCTTCTCCCAGAAGGCCGGGCTGATGGCTCATGTCCGCCTGCACACAGGGGACCGCCCTTACAAGTGTGACAGATGTGGCGATGCGTTCCGCTCCCTGTCCAACTTACTCTGCCACAAGGCGCAAGAGTCGCCTGAGCCCGCCGTGTCCCTGGCGGCGTCCGCCAGCGCAGCACAGCAGCATCACACGGCCCTGGACGACGCTCCAGAGGGGTTGAACTGCGGCGTCTGTTGTCGAACCTTTGTGCGCTCGTCTTATATACGGCTGTACGTGCGCCTCAAGAAAGGCCAACGGCCCTACCACTGCAAGGTGTGTAACAAAACGTTTGTCAAGATGGATACCTTTGTCAGCCACTGTGATAAACACTTGAGGCATAAGAAGTTTAAACGCGTCAACGAAGAGGTTAAGGAGAAAGTTGTCAAACCTTCTTTGTTTGTCCCACTGTCCCGATGTCCTTCTCCGCCTCTGCCCTCATCTAGCGTGGCCATCTCGTCGGAGGTCAACACGCGCTCCAGAACCAGGGCCAAGATTAAGATGGAGCCGTGATTAGGTGAAGTGTCAAATGTAATAGCTCCTTCAACCCACTGCATCATTTGCCGCCTTCAGTGGCTCATGGTCCGGTCTTAGGTCCTCATAGACATGATCATTTTACATGCACCCAACAGTGGAACGTCACAATCTGATTTAGATGTACAACATAACCAACGTCACTCCCATGAGAAGGATTTCATTTGAATCGATCTCCAGCCAAGTCAAGCGCTGGAGGTAGAACTCTATCTAGATGGTGAAGTGGATTTTGTCTGCAAATTTTGAACTAAAAGCTGCATACTACAACCCATGCTTTCTTCCGTACGCGTTTGTTTTTGTTATTTGTGTTTAAGATACATTGGTTTATCAATTGGTTTGTATTTCATTACTTAATGATGTAATGGGGGGGCGGCAGTAGCTCAGTGGAGAGAGCGGGTCGTCCACCAACCGGGTTGGCGGTTCAATCCCCACCTCCATCTGTCCACATGTCGAAGTGTCCTTGAGGAAGACATTGAACCCCACAAATGTTTGACAAATGTCCTGATTGTAAGTCTCTTTGGACAAGTGTCTGCTAAATGCTCTAAAATCTAAATGTAATGACTATGACATAATCCCTATTATGTTAGTAATGTGGATAAAGTGCAATTATTGAGTTCATATTTCTCATGAAATATGGCCTGCGAGATGGCACTTAATTGGGCACCTTTCGATTCACTAAAATCACTGTTGTTTTATTATAATGGTATCTGGTATCATGCAAGCGTTGTTGCATGCATTAATTTTCAGTAGGCTACATATTGCTGCGATTGCAATAATCAAATAAAACACAATGACTACAAAAACATGCAAGGTCTCCATCTTTCTCCAAGCCTTTGTTTCCCCTTCATCCAAACCCATAACACTTTCTTGAATTTCAAAGGAGTTATACTATTGTTAAAATTAAGCATGGAAGACTTATCATGCACATCTTTGCCAGCAGTCTACAGATGAATGTTGTTTCAGCCAGTATAAGGCCAACAGAAAACCCTACTCTAATCATCTTGAATTTATGGGATGAGTTAAATATTTTGCCTCCTCTTTAATCATATTTTGCAAGTGGTGGCCAATCCACTATGGATTGTGTAATTAAATAGAATCTTAAGATGTAAATTACTAGTCCCATTGGGGGGGCAGGGTTGTCTAGGTTAGGCTATTAGCCTCTCAGCTGAAAGGTTCTGGGTTCAACACCCCAATATCCACACACTATTGGTAACCATCCTTGAGCAAGAGGACACATTCAACATGTAACTGATCATGAGAATAGACCACACCCACGCAGCAAGTCCATATACCATACAAGAGTCCTCTTAGCCACATCATTCATTTGAGACTGGCGACATCTGTGCAGGCTCATTAACAGAGCTAGAAATAGGAGGTTCTCATAGGAGGGTGTTCAGAATCAAAGGACACAAACTGTTTTTTCCTTCCCTTGTCATTTTTCATCCTAAAATCATTTAATTTCATAGCAATGCAGGTATTTCATATGAAGTCAGATATTGTAAAAACAGCAAAATAACACCAACTACTATATTGTCTCAAAGACGTTCTGATCACACACTTTCTATCACTTCATGTTGACAACATTTACAGCATAGAATAACAATGGATAGAATTTTCTTGGAGATTAGTTCTGAACAATTTGATGTAGGTGGTACATTTGGATGAGAAGAGTATATTCTACAGTATAATGTATACAATGTAAATATCTGATGCAACAAGAGTTTATTTAAATAACAGTAGAAACAATGCTGCTCATAATATTAAACAAAAATATTCCTGCTCATTGCAAAATACAAATATGTCACATAAAACTCACATCTCAACAATCAAATATAATGTATGGAAGTAAATGTTAGTTAGTCGCAGCCAGACTCTCCAGTCTACGACTGTTGGAGGGGAAGTGTCATGTATTTGTGATGGGTGTGGTTCATGGTCTCCACTGGAACACATGAGTGTGCCGTGTTGACCTGAGGAAGTGCTTCTCAATCCCAGCACTGGGGTTCAGCCATCTTTACTCTTGGACTTCAGGAACGGCTGGTGGAGCACATCATGGAGGCGCTTGGCCTGCAGAAAACATTCAGGGAGGTCACATCCATCCACTATCCTAAATGGACAAATGCTTGTTTTATTACCCATTGCTGTACTTTTTCCCCACTCACCTTCTGCGGTCCCAGGCCTGGACAGAGGACCAAGTCCTCTTTAGAAGCATTTATGATCCCTTTTATAGACTGGACAGAGAGATAGAAACACCTTATTTTAGACAAAATAGTTACTGCAGTTCAACTTGATATACAGTGAAGCATCACTTCTTCCAGAGGAGCCACTAGTTCAATGATACAGACTGAGAAGGCCGACAGTAGGGTGATGGAGTCCGTCTTGTTGATTGACTTCACAGTAGTCAGGCAGTCAGTCACCTACAAGACATGGTAGAAAAGGTAGGAACAGCAGCAGGATAATAATACAAGATGATAACAAATGATTTTACAGTATGAAACATTGGAAAATATCTACACGGTACTAGTCTTGTAAGACCATACTCAGATTCTGTTTCTTTCTGCAGATCAGTCTGGTCTCCAGCTCGGAGGCAGTTTCAGTTCACATCAAGGGAAGGAGCGCATATTCAGTGCATTTCAATACTTTGGATTTCTACACTTTCCTCAGGTACCGCAGCCAGACAACGTGTTATTTCAAGTGGCTGGAGACCAGACTGATCTGCAGAGGAAACAATGTGATCTCATCAGGCTCCTCATAGGTACCCCAAATACAGAAAAACATATGAAAAAAACAAAAGATAAAATGATAAAACACACAATACCTTGGACAGGTAGTCTTTCTCCACGTGCTCCTTGAGAAGGTCAGCTGGCTTCTTCTCATATGACTTGTATGTCTCCAGATAACGCCCTGCTTCCTCTGGACTGCCACACAAGAACAGGAAAAGAGGATCACTGTATTAAAACCAGTTCCATCCATGCATGACCTCTTAATAATTGTAATTATGAGCCATTTGGTCAACACATTAATCCAGAGCATGTTAGGATAGAAGGAGTGCATGCATGGGTGGCCCAGTTTGAACCAATCCCCAGTATCTTTAAAGGACAACAGACACCCACACTATTGTCCCGTGCTCCTCCATGCGTGCGGTTTAACCAACATGGTCTTTGTGCAGACATTACTTACCTCCATGCCAGGATGAGGGTGCAGTCAGCTAGGATGCACATGTGAGCCAGCTCCTTCAGTGAATGATGAGGATCCTTCTGCATGTAAGAAAAAATATATATTGCATTCTCCATTTGTTCTTGTAAAACTAATTGTCTTGTTGCTCTCCTTTTTGATGTCAGCCCCATCAAACCCTTATGATTTTTTCTGATGAACAACAAAGTTTCTTAATCTCATCTACAGGAAGGGATATGTCGCTCATAATTCCTGTCCTATCAATACCTTTCCTTTGAGGGTAAACTGTGTTGAACTCGGCTCTCCTAGTGGCATGCATGACTGCTTCAATCATTGTATGACTTGATTGCATTTTGTTTCACTCACCACATCGACTTGAACAAGCAACACTCGTAGAGTAAAGGTCTGTCCCAGCAGTTTGAGGCGGTCGTGAATATAGTCCGGGTTAAGATTATGGTACCGCAAACTAAATCCAAAGGTCATCCCAACCAGTAGCATAAAGAAGACAAGAGAAGCCAACATGAGAATAGCTCCATGGGCTTATATGACGCACACACACACACACACACACACACACACACACACACACACACACACACAAAGTGTCAGACCTTAGGAAAAGAGCACAGGTTGTCTGTCCCAGCACATAATCAGGGATAATTTCTCCAAACTCCCAGGGCACACTCCTGACAAACTTCAGGATGGGGTTTCCCCTCTGGAATCAGACATGGGAAAAACGTTAAAAGACGTGGAGACATAATAACAGTTTGATACATGCATTAAGAACGGGAAACTATCTATCATTCTAAGCTGCAAGATCTGTAGCTTACGATGATACCAACATAAGTTATTGCCCTGTACCTACATGTCATTCGGGGTAGTGTGCAAATGCATGGTATATGTCTTACTTGCCGGGGATTGACAATTATACTGCTACCAGATCCCACTGATTTAGGGGCCATCACGGGAACTGGCTCTGTCCTCTGGTCGGTTTCTTTGTTTCGATCAGTCCGAGTCATGTCCATGTGCTCACTTTGTATATTGTCATCCACACCAAGCGTGGTTTTATCAAGTTTATTCTGTAAGACAATACGGTCAATATTGGTGGAGGATGCAGATTCAAGTCTGCTTAGCGTCGCAGTATTTGCATTCTGTTTTGAATGATTTGATGCGGAGCTCGGCGCCACGCCGTGTTCGGATGGAGTTGTACTGTGGGAAGCCGAGCAGGCAAGTGGGGCCGCCACGTTGCATCTGTTTTGCACGACAAATTCTGCATAGGACATGCTTTGGCCTTCTCTCAACTGTGCACTGTTTGCTGAAGCAGCGGGAGAGACGACGCCTCCTCCATTGGTGGAGGGCTGAAACAGTGGCTTTATCTATAATGGAATAAATAACAAACATAGAATAATGCAGTTGTATCGAAGAATAATCTACGACTCAGTAAAAACAAGTAAACTATTCTCCTTCACATATTCCAACGTGAATATGTCTGAACAGGTTAGCGGGCTAACTTCGAGAAGTATGGGGCGAAATGGGAAAAGCTACTGACCGGTGTTCTCTCTTTAGTGAAAGCGGAGTCATCCATGTTGATGTTGAACCTTTTCTTCGCCATCGTAATCTAATTAATTCTACAGGATAAGATGTGAGCGTACTTGACAAGTCTATTACTGTATCACCTGAGGTCCAAGCATTGTGAAGCAGCACGGTTCAAAACAACGGTCAGACCTTTAAGACGATTGCAGAGTACTCGATGTCGACAAAAGGGAACTGATGAGAACTAATGTCATCGTCAAAATGCCGATGTTTTAGAGCTACACCAATTAGTTATTAATGTAAAAGATGTATAGGCCTATATGAATATATGAACGGTTTGGGGTATACAACTTATAATTTGTAAGAAAGTATTTCTTAAATTTTAAATTTAAGTAATATTATTGTAAATGCTAAACGGTGGATTTTGAACTTCCCCAGGATCAATAAAGAATTTTGAATCTTGAATTACGTTGACACAATATGTCTACGTAATACACCGTTTAGCATTTAAAACAATTTTGCTCGTGAATGCCAACGTACGTCCATTGAAGTGCACGTACGTGTATTTCTAGGACTGAAAGTAAGAGGTGAATCGTCCATGCTATTTTAAACTTTATTATATTTCATTTTTACGGACAACTTAAAACTGAATATTGTTTATTGAACCAATATGTGACTTTGGTGTACAGATCACATAAGTAGCAAACTGCCCTTTTCTTGATATGTTTAATGTTCATTCGTTCAAGGTACTTAGCTATTTGCTAGTTTAATGGTTGGAGTTTGCTTTTGTTGTTTTGCTTTGATAATCATTGTGACAAGAACTAAGTAAATAATACGTTGAGGTTCTGTTGCTGTGGAGTTACCAAGGAGATACTGACGCCACTATTCAAACCGCGTAGCGAGGCATTCTGGGATATGCACCACTGTCATGGCGGATCTGGTGGTTTGCTAACGTTAACGATTAGCATACACAACGATTCTTTGGATTAGTGGTAGTCCCACTTCCTCTTGGACGGCAACAACTCAGTATAACCTGGGTAAGTATGTGATGGAAAACTCACCGTCTGCAACAATGTATTTATTGTAGGTTTGGAACTCGGGATCACCCAGAATATGCTAAAAGCACTGCAAATCCAACTAACTGTAGCTAATCGGCTAGCTGCCTTGCCGCCGGCCCGCGGCGTGTTTCCTTGCATGGCTCGCTTTGTTAACCTAGTTTACAAGTGGATCACATTAAAACAAAACAAAAATATTCGTAGCAATCTTGCCTCTTCAATGGCAAACCCAAATAGCCACCAACAAGGGTATGTAACATTAAATGATGTGGCTGGTGATGGAATGCAATGTTAATCACCAGTTATGTGTCTTTAATAGTTGCACAGGCCTTGCTTAAGTCTTCATCCAACGTGTTAGCCGTTACCTAGTTAGCCATGGCGTCAACATTTGTATACATTTCTTCTGGTTGTTCGTATATATGCTGTGGTTTTAAGATGGGAAGTGCTGTTTGTGTTCCGTAACGCAACTGGAGATCAGTTTTAATGAAGTGCAGAATCCGTCTGCTTGTTCGCCTTACCAACATAGAGTTAGCATGTGCTGTAAGCGGCAATGTTGGATAACTGTCCCAATACTCAGGATGTGGAGGTTACGCAGATAGATCAGCAGTTTACCAAAATATTTCGTTCTGAAACCAAATTTTACTTGACATATTGATAGATTTTCTATTATGCTTTCGATATTTTACATTCAAATGATGTCTGCTTTTTACCGCTGTCCACTTCAAAGATAATGCACTGCATACGGCGCCGGGTATATTTTGACCGGCGAATAATTTCTTTCCATTGAAAACCCTCTCAAACATTTTAAGTATATATATTTTTTTATATTTGTGATGATGTGATTTTTTCTTTCTATATTTCCTGGAATCTTAATTAATCTGCCAAACCATTATTTACCAATGAGGGTATATTTCGTCTGCACACTCGATGCTGAACGACCAAACCAAACCTATGTGCATTTCTAGTAAAGCACGTCAAGTCCATTAAATCACTGTATCGGCACATTGACAACCACTGATTGTTGTTTATTTTTTACCTAGTTTTTCCATGTTGAAGTTTACAATCCAGTGCTTCAGTACGAACATGAGCTAATGTATAGAACAACATATTCTATTATAAGGCTTTATGATGAAATCCGAGCTTGTGTCAATGACACCTTTTTAATTGTAACGAGAAAATCTATCTAGTTGCAAAGATAATGTATACAAGTCTTCTAAATTAACTAGTAGCAAAGTAAACAATGATACATTTTTCCACAATACTTATTTCATGAATTAAATTACACATGGCAGGAGCACAGACTTGTTTTCGCTGTAGGCAAACTGAAGGGAAGACCTATGGGAAATGAGTATTACACGACAGAACTTGATGTCGTCTATTGCTGGATAACAAACGCGTATGTTTTTGTCAAAGCTAGCAACAACTGTACATCATAAGGTTAAATATCACACATATGTTCATAAATGCAATGTCAGACAGATTCCCTTTTGTTTTTTTGGTTAGTGCTACTTTAGGTTTTTTTCACTCAGTAATATTTGATAATGGCAACTTTGTTTACATTGTGTTTACATTGCATAAGCCTTCATGCTCATGTGTGGTTACATATTTCAAGTGTGCCATACTTTCCTCAGCTAAAACAACTGTCAACAATAATTAAAAAAAATAGTTTTGTTGTGCTTTTTTTGCTTTTTCTTGTTTTCAGAGGGAACCAGTAGAGTGGCAGCTCTCCAGTAGATTGGCTTCTAAGCATCATGGAATGTGCAGTGGACATTCCCTCAGGTGAGTGGTGCCAGCCCTGCCATTGAAACACAATCTCAAACATGGATCCAACCAAACAAACATTTCCCGATTGAGGTGGCCCTGTGTGACCTGCGTCCCCAATATCAGTGCATTATAGTCATAGGACTTATTATAATAATCAGTTGCATGTATATAGTGCATCTCCAGATACCAAAAGGACACCGCAATACCACTATGAGCTGCACAATAAAAAACAATAGACTGGGTAAAAGCTCAGGTGATAGGATTTGATTTGACTAAGATTCAATTTTCAGGGCATATGGACACATGCAACCATTATGCTTGCATATGTTAAATAATTCCCCTGTGTGGTCATAACATTTACATTTAGGAGCATATGTGCAAGTAGAATCATTTTGGCAATCTAAATCAAACATATAACGTTCCCTGCTTTCACACATGGCATGATAGGTTTGACAAATGACCAAGGAAATGTCTACCGATATCACACTTTGTTACTTAAGTTTGGAGGTGTTACTCATAAATATGTTTTGCCACATTTACCATATTTTTGAGCGAAGAATTAAGTTGCTCGCAAGTGTTTGTAAAAGAATGCCAGGACTCTGCCTCTGCCTCTGGAGCGCTTCCCTCGCTGCAGCGACCAGCCAGGTGAAGCCCATGTGGCTGCTGCAGGGAGAGACCGGCGGCTGGCACTAACATTATGCCAGGAATATGGAACTCCAGGGACAATTCACCTGGAAAGAGTTATAGCTTAGCAACCTGTTGGTAACAAGTTTTGTTCTTCCACTTGTTACATTATCATTCCCCCTTATGAAAATATGTTCCTGTAATGTCCAACAAATAGGTTCTGATACTCTGCAGGGATGTCAGGATGGTATGTAAAGCTGACAACTTACCCCGTAGCATTAGCAGCTACTGCAAAAGCATTAGTTGTGCCCCTATTTGTTGTTTTGGGCCCTTAAAATCTCACGTTAGGAGCACAGTGCTCGCAGGAAAAAAAAACATTGGCGTCAAGCACTGATTTTATACATTTAGTTAAGGGAATTTGTTAAACTGAAATAAATCAGTAGTTATTGCCATTGACCTGGAGGAGTTGTAGGCGACTGCAATTCTGTTCGCAGATCTGTTTACATTCAGTACGTTTACATGCAGCAAGAAATTCGAATTTCTAATCGTATAAGACATTGTTCTGACTTTTTAAGTGCATGTA
>JAOPUI010000078.1:15868689-15882706 GCA_027123135.1 Urophycis floridana | reverse complement strand
CCTCATTGGATGGCCGCACCAAGCAACAAACCAGCAAAAAACAGTTAAGCAACCCCCCCCCCCCCCCCACACACACACACACACACGCACAAAATCACACGCACACGCGTGCGCGATGCAAGTAAGGTGACGTCTGGCTTGCGTTAGCGAAGCAGTAAAATAAATCACAGCACTTCCCACCCTCTCTCCCCTTTGTCTTCAGGCGATCTATCTTCTCATCTCCCCCCTCCCTCTCTCCCACACTCTCTGCCCCCCCCCCCGTGTCCCGTCCCGTGTTCCCCGGGGCGGTGAGTCATGGCCGGCCACGGCCTCTCTCTCACGGCGGGCGTACGAGGCATGCACAGTGTTAGAGCGGCCCAGCGGGTCCCTGAGGACGGCTGTACATTTAACAGCACACTCAACACACGGGGAAACTTGGAGAGCCTTCAGAAAAGTTACGGTTACATTGTGTTCCTTGGCGATGGGGAGGGGCGAGGGAAGCAGGCTGCGTGACGACTGGGGGGGGGGACAGAACTCTTGATGTGAAAAGAGTGGCGACCGCAGAACAAGGGAGTGTGTAAATGTTCTATATGTTGTCTGCAGTGTGTCACCGATACAGGACATCCTATATGGTTTGTTACACTGAGAATCTACATCATTGGTCACTGAGTGACCGGCTGAGAGCTGGAGGAGCTCACTAGTGGTGGAGAAGTTCACGAGTGGTGGAGGAACTCACTAGTGGTGGAGGAACTCACCTCGGCCCAGCATTATAAATGTAGTTGAGTGTGGGGAACTAACTGTTCCTCATCGCGTGTGTGTGTGTGTGTGCGTGTGTTACTGATATGTCACCTCCTCTTGGCACACATTGTTCCCAGCGGTGGAGCTCCATTGTGTGTTTTGTAGGACAGAAAGCTGTTGTGTGTTTACCCCTATAACGCACACCTAAAATAAACACTAGAGGTCTGCACCACGGGACCGTGTGAATGAATAGACAGACAGGGAGATGTGCGTGTGTGTGTGTGTGTGTGTGTGTGTGTGTGTGTGTGCGTGCGTGCGTGCGTGCGTGTGTGTGACTGTGTATGTAGTTGAAACGGTTCTTTGTAGTAGTTGAAACAGGCAAACACGTGCTGGCTTTGTTCACACACGCACACACACACACACAGTCCTCACTCCTCCCCCACCCACCCTAAAAAATTAAAACCTTTATTGGTAGGATAAATGATTAATGCAAAGCGCTTTGCATCAAAGTCCGTAACCAAACCGACGCCCGGATAGCGTGCGCACACACACACACACACACAGTCGCTGTAGGCCCTTGGGGAGGGAAGGTGCTGAAACTGGTTGTGTTGGGTGTTGTCTACAGCTGGAGCTGGATCTAGTTACTGAGGAACTCCCTAACCTTCCCTTCAGTAGTGCACACGCACTCTCACTCTCTCCCTCTCACACACACACACACACACACACACACACACACACACACACGCAGGCACGCACGCGTGCACGCACACACACATTTATGTACATTCACAAATTCACAAATGTATGTGCATCCACATTGTTTCATGAATCCTGTATGATTTGGAGCCTCACCATACACTCCACTCAAACTGAGTGCTGCTGTGTCACATGTATATTACATGAATACTAATATATATGTCAGTTTTTCTGTGCCCACTTTGACTAACTTTTCACTTTCACTTGTTTGAGCCGTCTTCAACATTAACATCTTCAAAGTGAAGGTGTGTTTGTTTATAGCCTGAAGGTGAAGGGTCACATTGGCCTGAGGGGTCAGAAGGTGTGTGTGTGTGTGTGTGTGTGTGGGGGGGGGGGTTCAGACGAGGGACAAAGCTTGATATAAGAGGATATAAGGACTTTGATATGGAATGGATGGAAAGCAGGAGAGACCAATAAGAACAGCGAGGAGAGGGAGGGCAGTACAGCAGTGGAGGGAGACAATTACTTGTAGAAGGTCCCTTGGTTCACCACACCCCTGTGGGCCTGCATTTGCCTTCAGCAGGGATCACGCACACGCGCGCGCACACAGTACACACAGCAACGTGACGTCTGTTAATTCATCCCGTTAGCAGTAAGATCCCTGGTTATCTCAGGGTGGGTCCCTCTGGCAGACACAGACTACCGGCTTACAGAGGAGGAAGAGAGCGACCGAGAGGCAGACTCGTGGAGGGAGAGAGTGCAGAAAGAAATACAGAAAGCATGATGCAATAGACACACACAGCCGAATTAATAAAAAAAATAAAAGGATAATTGGGTGCAGACTATTTGAACAAGAACTGGCATACGAGTAAAGGGAAAGAGATGGAGAAAGGCGGAGAGAGAGAGAGAGAGAGAGAGAGAGAGAGAGAGAGAGAGAGAGAGAGAGAGAGAGAGAGAGAGAGAGAGGTCGTATGAAAGCGGTTGAACGTTTTCCCATTGAATGGTAAAGAAGGAGATGTTACCTTGTGCCTTGGTGCCGCTGCTCGCGAGCAGGCTTCCTAATAGCAGAATCCACAGGTATGACATCATGGGAACACGGTGTTCTGCCGTCGAATGAGCCGCGGTGTGGACGCAGAGTCTGCGGGGCGCGGTGAGCTACAGGTGGAGGTCGAGGGGAGCGTCTGGCGCGCCCTGGGCTCTCTGAACGCCGTGCAGCGCGGGTGTGAATCCTGCTTTCAACGCTCGCGTCTCCAAGGTGAGGATGCTCTCTGGGTGCGCGCGTCCGCGGCTGTCACGTCGTCCCGTCCTGTTGTGTCGGACCGGGAGCTCCAGGCCGGGCTTTATCAGGGGGGCGGGGTCTTCCCCAGGATGACGGACAGGTTACACTACCTATGATGTACGCGCGTTTTCTGTTAACGACAGGCAATTAATAACGTCAACTAGTGAAGGACGCAATCCTATAGCCATACGTCGTATGATGCTTTTAGATTAGAGGCAGGAGAGATCAACTATCTAAACTTACTTTACTGGTTTTAGTTTAGTTTGACATGATACAAACGATGTGTAAAAAAGCAACGCACCTAAAATGTCAAGCAGTACAAAGTAGGCCTACCTTGTAAAATCGCTATTGTGGGAAAAATGTTGAGTGCGATGGAGTGATCTATAGGCCTATCACTTATCAGAACGTAATGCAAACGAGTGACTGGTTGATTTATGTGAATGTGAGACATTTCACCGTAAGCTTGGCTTAAGGCTGAACTACTTACTGTGTATGAGAGGCACGTAGACAGCAGACGGTCTGCTCACCGAGGAAACAGCTGGCTCATAATTGGTTCATACCAATTCGAGTCGACAGGGGGAGCTTTCCTTCTCTCAGTGGTTGTCTGCATCTGGAAGCCACTCCCGCAAGTCGTGTTTATTATTTTTGCCACAAACACGTTTACTGAGACCGAACAATTAGTCCGCGTCCCGGTGACTAATACTTAACCGTAAACGGGTTTACCCTTTTTTGCTCAACTGAGACACAAATGCACGTTACCAGTGAAAGACTAGAGCTGTTAAGCAAGATGATGCTGCCGTCATATAGGCTATGTGTGTTATGGTGGGAGTTTGTTAATGCGTTTCTTTTTCTCTCGACTCCTGCAAGTCAAATATCAAAGTAAAACTATAATAACATAACACAAAACTTATTAGTGTCAATAGCACATGACATGAAAACAAACCATCTTTCTTATGCTTATTGTAAGAGGGACAATATTCAGAATAATTAGTCTGAGTAAATAGATTTTTGGCATTTTAATATAGATTGGAACCAAATGATCAAGCCCAGTAACAACAAAATATCTTGATTCCAAATTTAAAAAACAAACAAAGAAAAGCTTGAGGCTTGAAGTAAGGCTAGGGCAAGGTGATCAGTGACCAGGTGAACAGTGACCAGTTCAACAGTGACCAGGTGAACAGTGACCAGGTGAACAGTGACCAGGTCAACAGTGACCAGGTGAACAGTGAGCAGGTGATCAGTGACCAGGTGATCAGTGAACAGGTGAACAGTGACCAGGTGATCAGTGACCAGGTGAACAGTGACCAGGTGAACAGTGACCAGGTGATCAGTGACCAGGTCCAGAGTGACTAGAGAGATAGTGATGATCCTGATCTGGTTCATCAGTTGAACTCAACAGGACAGTGAAATTATACATGTTTTGTATCAGAAAACTGAGGAATTATGGACACTATGTAGGCACAAATAACAGCTCCTTTGGACAGCTTTATATGACTAGTAGTGAACAACATAGGTCTACTGCCTTAGCTGCAGGGGAGAACCTGAATATACACTCAAAAATATTGTGTTTGTGACAGAGACAGACGAGGCATCTTTGGAAAGATCAGAATTATTGTTGATGCGATTTTTGTTGCAGTACAGTAACAGTACCAACTGACCTCAGTAAAAAATAATGGAAATAGAGACACTTTGCTGGGTGACAAAGTGTGTCTAACTCCTAGTGAGTGGATTCCTACACACACTGAAAATAGCACCACCTTCACCAATACAGATAGTCAGAGAGATAATCATTTATTATCAATTACAATTCATGTATGAATCAACATACTTCAGCAAAAATATAAAGTCCTAATGAGACATCCTTCATAGGAAAGATGCATTAGTCACCAAAGCACTTTGAGAAAGTTCAACAAAGAATAAAAGAAAGCAGACACTTTTTGTGATCCTGTCTTCTCAGGATGAACAAGAGAAGCAAGGGAAAAGTTGGACCACAAAGAAGCCTTTTTTTCAAATCCATCATGGTATACAATAGAAAAAAAAAGTTTAGCTTTTTCTAGTAGAAAAGAAAAGTTGTTAGTGTCTCAAGAGACAAGGCAACTGTGAATCAACATTACAAAGTCACAAAAGTAAAAAGCAACTCTGCTATTTACCCCTCTATCAGGATTCACCAGAGTTGGTACTGTAAACGCACCTGGAATTACAGGCATATGTTGAATTACCATTGGCATTACATGCAAGGCAGACTGTAGCATGTAGTTTTTGAAATGCTGCAATCATACTGGAAACCAGTGTCCTGGTGTACTGGAAACCAGTGTCCTGGTGATTGGAATCCAGTAAAGTGATTGGCTGCTCTGGGACAGCTCACATCTTGTTGAAGCATTCCTTGGCGTTGGACCACACCTGGATTCCCTGCCATGGTGACAAAGCCACATTGGTTGCATTAGCGAGAGAGAGAGAGAGCGTTGCGAAGAGAGAAGACACAAGATGACAACCAGTTTAGACTTGAGCAAGAGCTGTGTCTGGTGTCGCACATATGGGTGCACATCTATAAACGCGAGTCCTCTGAGAACCATAAAGATTCAAAGCATCCCTGAGCAGCTGTGAAATGATCTACAAACACAGGGCTTTCATTGTTGTCAAAACACACGCTCCAAGGTTTTCAATCGGTGCCATAAAACGCTGAAAACTCAAGACATGCTGGCTGTTGAGACTCGCAGCGCCTCCTAGTGGAACACTGAAGCGCCTACAGCGTCTAAAGCACACTAATAAAACTTTAATAGAGTAACTTATGCCCAGCTGGTCCCAAACAGACAAGCTGCAGCGAGCGGAGGCAGGACACTAGAGGAGGGGTTTGGAGCGCACCAGACTGGAGCAGCTTGGGCCTGCGTGCCCCCTCCCCTGTGGCTCCCTGGATATGCTGAAAACCCACATTTGTTTGTCGTGTTTTTTGCTCTGATTGTGTCACTTAGATGTATCTCATGTGACATTCTCCAATGTGAGACCCTCTACACCTGGCATTAACATGCAATTTGAAAATGCCTCATGGCATTAACACACAATTAGGCAATCAGATATTAATGGGCTATCGCAAGTATTATCACAATTACACCTGGCTTCAGAATGCACCTCCAGTGTCCAGATTGATGTCAGATGTTGCTCTCCTGGGATTACAGAAGGTGATAAGAGAACGCTGCTCTCCTGTGTTAGTTCCCCACAAGGGAAAGAAATGGCTGTTGACCGTTTGAAAGACTCATGCTGACAGGAACTAGCTTTGTCTTCAGCGCACTGCGGACGTGGGGGTCAACCCCTCTGTGACCTCTGCCATGACAGTGGTGAAGCCCTACCATGATGGAAACCAAGGGTGCCAAACTCAATCTGCATGTTTTAGATGTTTCTCTACTCCGACACACCTGATCCTAATGAATGGATGGTTATCAGGCTTCTCCAGAGCTTGATGATCAGCTGATCATTAGAATCAGTTGTGTTGGATTAGAGAAACATCTAAAACCTGCAGCAGCCCAGCCCTCCATGGGTTGAGTTCCACACCCATGGATTAAACACATCACATCCATGAGATCAGATCTATGAGATATCATCATAACTATGACAGTTGTTTTATTTGTTGTCTTTGTTTTCATTATTCCAGGCTTAAGGTTATGTGATTGAGTAACCCAATTTGGAAATGTATACTGACCTAATAGGTGCTGTTTCATATGTCCCAATAACAGGGCCTATATGTTAACAATTATTGTTTTTCTTTGCTTTGCTTTTGTTGCTTTTTTTCTGAACTAGAATATTGTGCAAACTGAAATAAATTAAACAATAGTTGTGTAAGTAATTTTAAAGAAATAAAGCGTTGATGGTATTTATAAGTGTATGAATACTTAAGGGGAGATGCTAACATGTGCGGTTGAGTGCACATTTTACATTTTGTTATTTAGGTTTTCATTTTATTTTGCTGGCAGTGTCTTGAGTTCCCCGGGTCAGCCCACTGGGGTTGGAAGCGTGAATACATACACCTCTGATACCACTCAGCCGTAGCAGTCTGTTCATACAGCAGAGCTGCAGTGCCACGGCTCTACACTGTCATCTGTTTCATAGAGGGGACGGTCAGTAGCTCAGGCCTGTGGACCCCCTCCCTGGGCCAGACACAACGTCAGCACGCCCCTTTACTCCCCACCACACACGCAGCAAAGGGCTTAGGACGCCACTCAGTATTTATCCTGATAAAACCAACATACGAGTCAACATCGCATGAAATGTAATAGAAGATGATGACAATGACGACAACAGAAACAAAATACCTTTTGGTATTGTTGTAACCGAATCCCGGATGGGGAAAGACACACAACAATGCAAACGGTAGATAAAAGCTCTTCTCAAGAACCACAAAACAAGTTCCTGACTTCCACAGAGGTGGCCAGGGTGAGTGCAGAGTGCGTGACGGCGTGCTGCCCACCTTCTTACACATGCTGATCTGCATGATGGCGTAGCTGATGAGGGCCTCGCGCAGCTCCCGGTCCTTCTGCTCCTTAAAGTGCTTCACCTCCTCCCAGGACATCCGCATGAACTCTCTGGACTCACGCACACGCACGCACGCACGCACGCACGCACGCACATGCATGCATGCACACACACGCACGCACGCACGCACGCAGGCACGCAGGCACGCACACACATGCATGCATGCACACACACGCACGCACGCAGGCACGCAGGCACGCACACACATGCATGCATGCACACACACGCACGCAGGCACGCACGCACACACGCACGCACACACATGCATCCACACACAAACGCACGCACACACACACACACACACGCACGCACGCACAATAAAGACCTCAAAAATTAAAAACACATTCATCATTAATACTAAATATTAAATCTAGGTATTTTTCATCTGCGTTTGGCCAAACAGTATCTGCGCTTCCTTCTGGTATACAGGGCTGTGTTACACTGTAGGACATATGCCCCATGGCGTCAAACTGTATCTCTGTACCCCGGCCAGCGTTCCACTCCAAACCCTCAGAGAGCCAGCAGAGACCCCACCTCCAGCCTCCACACAGACATCCCAGAAAGGCAGCCACTTCCCTCACGTGTTGCACTAGTGTTGGGGGGGCAGGATGTTCTAGTCAGAGCCAAAGTGTTCCAAACCTAAGAGCTCAGCTAACTGGATCTACCTGAACTCAGCTTTACTGTCTGCCGAAGGTCTGAGTGGTAGAATGATGCACGTGTGTTACTTGATTCACCTGGAAAGAGTCATGCTGTGGCAGGAGCAGATTTCACAAGAAGGACTAAAATACCAAACAGCAGGGCTGGGAAGGGCAGTACCCACTGTACTTTTCATACTTGTATGAACCAAACCAGATAGAAAGATAGGGCCATCCATACAAATATTTCTGTTTGCAGTCACAACCAACCGAAAAAAAAAAAAGGGTCGGTAGGTAGGTCTATTTTTTTTCTTCAAAATTCCAAGTAACAAAAACAAAACAATTTTGGTCATGGTGATTACGTCGGTATGAATTTAAACAGATTGCATATCGTGACATCACTGACGGGGTCTCAAACCCGTAAAAGTTTAGTGGTCTCCTTGACGTCAGTCGACACGTCACTGTATATTTCAAAGATATTTCAATGCATTTTTTTTTTAAACGTATTGCTACGGTGCCTTAACCCGTGTAACTTTGAACGGTGAACGGTGACTGCAACACGCAACACGCAACACGCAACACACACACAGACACACACACACACACACACACACACACACACACAGCGAGGGCTTGCCTGCACTCCCGGTTCTTGTCCAGCACGGCCTCCTCCGTGTCCTGGATGCTCTGCTCCAGAGCGGCCAGGCGGCTCTCCCGCTGCTCCGGGCTCTCCTGGCCAAACAGCTTGCTGCTCATCCCCTTCAGGGAGAACACACGCACCGCCTGCACGCACGCCAGCATGACCACGGCACAGTACACACACACACGGCACAGTACACACACACACGGCACAGTACACACACACACGGCACAGTACACATACACACGGCACAGTACACACACACACGCCAGCATGAACACAGCACAGCACACAGCACAGTACACACACACACACACACACAGATACAGTACACATACACACGGCACAGTACACACACACACACACACACCATTAACATGGTGTACCGGTGTCAGACTTATTTCAGAAAACATTTACATAGATTGTGTGTGTGTGTGTGTGTGCGTGTGCGTGTGCGTGTGCGTGTGTGTGTGTGTGTGTGCGTGTGTGCTGTCTCACCCCAGTGGTGAGCTCTTCTCTCTGTTGTTTCTTATTGGCCAGATCAAGGACGGCCATCTCCAGTTCATACTGCATCAGCTCATGTTTCCGACAAACTGACCTACAAATGCACATGTAGTTTTTTTTTTAGTTTTTTTATACATGAAACAAAGTTGTAACTTTGCACTTTCTACATCTTGAGTACACATCGTGTCATTAGGCCGTGTGTGCACTGGAGCAGTGTTCTATAAACTGTTGACCGCTGACCTCTGGTGGTTCAGGAGAGTACTGCAGGTAGTGCCTGGGATTTTATTCTTCGAATAATATAACTGACAATAAATTACTAAATAATACATAGGAATTAAAATAAATATAGTGGAAACATTGTTTAGCTAAAAATATTATAGCTTGTCGTTATTGCAAAAATAGTGCTGATTTGTGTGAAGTTGTGTTTTCTAAACACTTGCATGTACTCATCCATCTTCCACCTGACTGGGTCGATCATCAGTGTGCTCGCTCAGTGTACTTCCTTCTCACACACACACACACACACACACAAACGCACACACAAACACACGCACGCACACACACACACCTGAGAGCATCGGTGTAGAAGAGGTATTCTTTGAGCTGGTCGGCATAGTGCTCCTCTTCCTCCAGGATGTCATCCACCGACGCAGAGTGCCTGGAAGACCACACAGAGCCTTCTATACATGAACCTCCATGTGTGTCCCTGGTGTCCATGATGTCAGCCCGGTGGGTGGGTGGGTGAGTGAGTGAGTGAGTGAGTGAGTGAGTGAGTGAGTGAGTGAGTGAGTGAGTGAGTGAGTGAGTGAGTGAGTGAGTGAGTGAGTGACTGCGTGTTTATGTGTCCACCCACCCAGGTTGGTCCTGGACGTGCGGGGGAGGGAGGTGGGTGAGGACAGCATGGGAGGAGTGTGGGATTCCGTCATGCTCATGACCACATGGGAGTGTCTCCTCTCTCCCCTCTCCTTCCCCTCTTCCTCACCCAGAGGAGCGCCGTGGAAGCTGAACAGGGACGGAGGGATTCATCCAATCAGTTCATTAATTGTCACATAATGAATGGACATAATTACCTAATTGGCATAATTGGCATCATAATAACGATATAAATCAAGACATTTTGAATGTGTTGCAGCCTCGATGATACCAAATGGCTGAGTAGTTCATATTCACAACCAAGACAAGGTCGCTCAATCTTGTTTAAATTAAACGATTGATAAGGGCCCCCGCTAACACAGCCTGTCCGTCACGTCAACATGTCAACGGCGCCACGGACCCGACAGTGTGATCCCTGAGTGTGTGCGTCGGTGAGCGCGTGCCGTGTGAACGTTACCGTGTGCGCGAGCGTCACGCCAACCTACCTCAGGCCTTTCTTTGGAAGTGTGTTTCTGTCTCTCTGGGAAGAGCTGGGGAGGGGGAGAGGGAGAGGGGGGTTAAACAAAAGATTTACTTAAACGTTAATCTGGGGGAGTTATTAAGTCCTCAGGGAAGGAGTTGAGGAAACAAAAGAGCCTAGTGAGGACGGTCGACAGCTGATGCCAGCCGGCAATTACGCCTTCAGTCACTGGGACTCTTGGAGCGCTGATAACAGAGCTGCAGTAATGACGCCCTTGCAACCCCTTGCTGTGTGCGTGTGTGTGTGTGTGTGTGTGTGTGTGTGCGCGTGCGTGTACATTTGTGTGAATTTGTTTTAGTAGCAACCATACTCATTTTATTCTATTTCCGTACAACCATTTCTAGAATGTATGGAGCCACTGGCATCACAGCCCCACGCTTCACCATTGGCTTTGGATAGCTTTAGTGATACACTGACAAACTCTGTAACATGAAACCATGTACATATGGAACAAAAAGGAATAAAGGAAAGTCTGACACCATTCCTCTGAAACTAAGAGGTCAAATGGCTAAATCCCTGGCTGTCCACTAGATGGCACTGTATATCAGTTTTCAGAATTAGCATGATCATGAAACCTATTGTCTGTTTTCCCTGAGAACAAACCTATTTGTGTGTGTGTGTGTGTGTGTGCGCGCGCTATCAAGGTGTCTTAAGCTCCAGAGGACTCACCATTCTGTGAGAGTCAGCGAGGCCGTGCTTCCGGAGCTCCAGCTCGCAGGCGGGGGTGTCTCCTCCGGTCTGTCCCTTACAAGGAGCTCCATTGGCGGGTAGCCTTCGGTCACGTGCTCCCTGTCCTTCTCCTTCTTGTGGGGCTCTGGGGCCAGGCTCATTTGGAGCGACAGGGACTCCATGCTGCGATGAAGGCCGGAGATGCGCGGGTAGACCAGGGGGGAGGCGGCGGCGGTGGTGCTGCTGCCCACCCCCCCGAGGGAGGAGAGCTGCCGGGGACCCAGGCCGATGCCCGAGCTGGAGAAGCAGGCGGAGGAGTTGACGTTGAGCAGGGGGGCCGGGCTCGGCGTCAGGCAGTTGCTGGGGAGGCTGCCCGCAGAGCTGACCAGGTCCTGGAGCTTGGAGTAGGGGGGGATCTTGGGGGGCAGCTGGTCCTGGATGCCCATGCCCACCTCCATGCTGCTGCAGCTCAGCTTGTCCATGGAGGGCGGCTTCCCCAGGCTGCGGGCGCCAGGTATTCTACAGACAGAAGGGAAACAGACAGGTTTATGTATGGAGCTTATTTGGGACAACTGGATTATATCGGCGCTAGTGTGTCTTCGTGTGTGAGTGTATGGAGTGCATGCATTCAGCATCTCTCTAGGCCTCCATACCTGTGTGTGTTGGGCGAGGGCAGGTCAGCAATGGTTTTGCCACTGGGGGGTCTCAAACCCTGCAGCTTCCCTCCGCTCTCTAAGGGGGTCTGGGCAGGGCTGCCCTTCAGAGACCCCCCACCGCCGCACTCGGTGTCCGACACCACCGCTTTGGCCTTGGCCCTTTCCTTCTCCTTCTCCCGGTCCGTCTGGTTCACCGGGCTGTGGATCCCGCGGGCCCCCGGCTTAACCAGCCCGGTGCCGGTGCCGATGCCCGACGCGGGCTCCTTGAGCCGGGAGCCCTGGGGGGCCGCCGAGGACGGCTTGACCAGCGCCGAGCCGCCGACGTCCACGGTGGTGCTGACGGGCCGGGCGGAGCTGGGCCGCGTGAGGGTCAGGGTGCTGGTCTTGGCCGGCCGGGGCAGCGAGCGGTACTGCAGAGAGCCCCTGGCGTTGGCGGACAGAAAGCCGCCCTGGTCGCCGCTCAGCACCTCCAGGCTGGTCTTCCGGCTGCTGCCGGTCACCGGCTTGACGGGAATGCCGGACGTCTTGGGGGTCTTGGCCGCCGAGGAGCCCGCCGCCGGCGTGCCGCCACCCGCGGCCGTCCCGTTGTGTCCGGCGGGGTGATGAGGGCCGTTGGTGGTGGCGGCGGCGGTGGGGGCAGCGGCGGCGGGGGCGGCGGGCTTCTTGAAGCCAAAGTTCCCCCCCGTGGAGGGCCGGACCAGGCCCGACGGGGGCTTCCTCTGCTCACCGCTCCCCGGGTGGTGGTTCCGGTGGTCCTTCGCCGCGTCCGAGGAGGAGCGCTGGAGCCCCGACGTCTTCACCGCCAGCCGGGATTTATCCACGGGCTTCCCGTCTGGCTTCACCGTGCCTGCAGAGAGACATGTACATACAGAGACATATTATACATATATACTATATATATAGATATAACATGACCGGGAGAGCAATGGAGACGGACGGACGGACGGACAGAGGGAAAGAAACAAAGAAAGAGCAGAGGAAGCACATGTTATTTCACCATCTCTCTCTCACACACACGCACACACACAGACCCAGAAACACACACACACACACACACACACAGACCCAGAAACACACACACACACAGATCCAGAAACACACACACACACACACACACACACACACACACACACACACACACTGTGATTAAAAAACATGAAAATGAAAACTATTATCTCATGCCCAGTGGCTTTCACAGGCCAGTGGATGGAGAGGCGGCTGATGGAGTGGATGACAGCTCCTCGATCAGATTACATGTCTCAGGGTGTACACATGAGCCTACAAGACCCTCCAGCCGTCTCAATGAGCATGATGAGAGAGATATTGCCCCCCCCCCCCCCACACCTTGTTAACACTGCCTGTTTGGGGCTATCCTCCCAAAGAGTTGGGTGTTTTTTCCTCGGCAAGTGGCTTACTTCTGTAATGCAATCATGTTATCATCCACATAATCTCTTTTTCTCTTTCCCCTGTTGACTCTTTATTTTCCCCCTTCTCATTCTTTGTTTCTATTTCAAACCTCCCAGTCATTTCCCCTGTCACACCTTTCTGAAACACACACACACACACATTTCTATTTGGTATTTATACATTCATACATTCATAGATTTCTACTGGTTTGGCCATGTGGCCAAAGATTGGTCTGGTTGGTGACATGGGAACTCTTGAGGATGCTAGTGAGGGGCTATTGAGGGGCTATTGAGGGGCTAGTGGGGGGCTAGTGAGGGGCTAGTGGGGGGGCTAGTGAGGGGCTAGTGAGGGGCTAGTGAGGGGCTAGGTCAGGGCGCATGCTTGCTAGCATCAAACACCACTCCAGGTTGGATGATACGTGACTGACCTACTCAAACTAGAACGTCACCCGTTGTTAACTCCTTTTGAGTGGCATTGGGCTGTGGTGGTGATCTGAGGCGTGGTGGTTGAATGACCACCAGTGACCTGTCATCTGTCCCGTAAACAACTTCACCGTGGCCCTCGCATGGGTGTTTACACCTCAAGCACAGGGCCAGCGTGGAGCTGCCTGTTTTAGAAGCTTCGATTACATTTTGCGCGCCGCCACCACAAGTCCAAAAAGCCCCGGCGTTCCCGCCCCGGAGCGCGGCGAGGGAGCGAGGCTCCGCCCCCTCTCCGGGCAGCCGCCGCTCGCTGGCGTCTCCTCCGGTTTGTTTCTGGATGATGAATGGAACGAGTGAACCAACAGCGCCGACTGCGGCTCCGCACCTGTTGCCTTTTCAACACACACACACACACACACACACACACACACACACACACACACACACACACACACACACACACGCACACACACAC
>JAOPUI010000078.1:15716804-15727680 GCA_027123135.1 Urophycis floridana | reverse complement strand
GAGAGAGAGAGAGAGAGAGAGAGAGAGAGAGAGAGAGAGAGAGAGAGAGAGAGAGAGAGAGAGAGAGAGAACATACTAGTGTTTGGAGACGTCACCAACTCGGCCCTGTTTGTGTGTATTTCAGGGACTTCGAAAGATATGCTTTCGTTTCCTCGATGCCGCTACTCCACTCACGTATTTTCAAATATAGCCTATATATTTATTTGAATAACCTGAAACGGTGCCTATGTATCCGATTTATGATATACAAAGAAATAACGCCAGACCTAGTACAACCAATAACATAACCAAACACTAATACAAACGTAGATCTACCAGTGCTGACAAAATGGTGAACTACACCATTGTGACCGATGCTCCCATCTAGTGGTCTATGAAGGGGCTTGACGGCAACTAGTGCTTGAAAATACCAATATAGGATTTATTTTGCCATGAAGAAATATCGACTAGTTTCCAAATGCATTACTTTTGCAAATAACAGAAAAAAGACCTGCACTGAATTCATTTGCGTCGATTCTGACAAGATCTTTTAGAGGAGCCATGGAAGAAAGGATGAGTTATCATGTGCTGCTTCTAGTCAGCCTTCTAAAACCTCTCATCAGGACTTGTGTATGCAACTAGTGCCCTGCAATAGGTTTGAATTATACATGCCTCAATTTGCCATTTAATGATATTCTGTACATACCAGCAACCACCCTAGTATGGATTATCTAAAGACAAAAATGATCATTCTTCAAATCAGCCACATCTAAATACTGCAGTTATCCTTATTAGTCTACAAAAATCACAAGAAACAGTTGGGAGTGAATTTTTCAAATGCTTTATTCGTAATACTGTTGGTCAAGAACAACAGGGAACAACAAATGTGATACCATCACTAACTTTTGGAATGCATGACGGCAGAGCACAAACAAAAAATCATTGTTAGCCCTTTAATACTCTTCTCCTTCTTCATCTTCATCTCCCATGCTGTCAGTGCCCACCTCCTCGTAATCCTTCTCCAGCGCCGCCATGTCCTCCCTGGCCTCTGAGAACTCTCCTTCCTCCATGCCCTCCCCAACATACCAATGGACAAAGGCCCTCTTTGCGTACATCAGGTCAAACTTGTGGTCCAGGCGAGCCCAGGCCTCAGCGATGGCGGTGGTGTTGCTCAGCATACACACCGCCCTCTGGACCTTGGCCAGATCTCCTCCTGGAACCACAGTTGGTGGTTGGTAATTGATGCCAACCTTGAAGCCTGTGGGACACCAGTCCACGAACTGGATGGTTCTCTTGGTCTTGATGGCAGCGATGGCGGAGTTGACATCTTTAGGGACCACGTCACCTCGGTACAGCAGACAGCAGGCCATGTATTTACCATGACGAGGATCACATTTCACCATCTGGTTGGCAGGCTCGAAGCAGGCGTTGGTGATGTCTGCAACAGACAGCTGCTCATGGTAGGCCTTCTCTGCTGAGATGACTGGAGCATAGGTGGCCAGTGGGAAGTGGATACGAGGGTAGGGCACCAAGTTAGTTTGGAACTCTGTCAGGTCGACATTCAGGGCACCATCGAAGCGAAGAGAGGCGGTGATTGAGGACACAATCTGACCAATGAGCCTGTTGAGGTTGGTGTAGGATGGGCGCTCAATGTCGAGGTTCCTGCGGCAGATGTCAAAGATGGCTTCATTGTCCACCATGAATGCGCAGTCCGAGTGCTCCAGAGTGGTGTGGGTGGTCAGGATGGAGTTGTAGGGCTCCACTACAGCTGTGGACACCTGGGGCGCTGGGTACACGGCAAATTCAAGTTTGGATTTCTTTCCGTAATCGACGGAGAGCCGCTCCATCAGCAGGGAGGTGAAGCCAGAGCCGGTACCTCCACCAAAGGAGTGGAAGATCAGGAAGCCCTGGAGGCCAGTGCACTGATCAGCCTGTGAAATTAAAATCATAACATAATTAGTACAGCAGCAATACTACAATAAAAGTGCACACTGTGTAGCATGTGGAAAACTGAAAACCTCCCAGTAGCAGATAGAACAGGGCACATCTATGTGTTTGGGCCTGGTGGTCATCATGAGGAGAAGGCTTACCAGTTTGCGAGTCCTGTCCAGCACAATGTCGATGATCTCCTTGCCGATGGTGTAGTGGCCGCGGGCGTAGTTGTTGGCTGCGTCCTCCTTCCCAGTGATCAGCTGCTCAGGGTGGAAGAGCTGGCGGTAGGTTCCCGTACGCACCTCATCTGCAGGGAGTGTTAGATTCTGGGTATTTCTTGTATTATTGAAGCCCATATTGTGTGTCTATCAGTCCGAGCTTCACTCTGACGCCTTTCTAACAACTGGTTTCTCACTTCTTGTCAACTATAGATACACTGTAGTTTCCTAGGATAAGGTGACAAGTCCCAGGGCATATCAGCCCACCATATGTTGTATTATCAAAGGATTGCGTTGATAGGCTTCACACATCTGTGTGTGCAGTCATTGAACACTGAAAAACAGCCTTCAGGGTAAATGCAAAAGGTAAAAAACTTTTCTTTTTCACTTTTAAAAGATGATGCTGAATTGTTCTCTTCAAATTTAACTAGATTATCTAATTAAGAGTATAGTATAAACCCAGGTAACCTGCTGATTAATGCACAAATGTAGCCTGTCATTATATGGGCATGTGTGCTACAACAACAATGCGTGACTCACCAATAACCGTAGGCTCCAGGTCAACAAAGATGGCCCTGGGGACGTGCTTTCCGGCTCCTGTCTCGCTGAAGAAGGTGTTGAACGAGTCATCTGCTGAACCGAGGTTCTTGCTGTTGGGAACCTGACCGTCAGGCTGGATGCCGTGCTCCAGGCAGTACAGCTCCCAGCAGGCATTGCCAATTTGTGCCCCAGCTTGGCCCACGTGGATGGATATACACTCACGCTGCAGGGACAAGCTATAGCTCAGGTCTATCCCACTTCATCACTTTGTATTGCCATGTGCAACAGTGTCCCTCTAAGGTCTAGTTGTATGTGAGTATTTATAGCATTGAATGCAGCTGTATGCTTGATAATGTATTAAAAAGGTTTAAATACAACAATATTTACTGTTATAATCCAATCAGATGGCTATGAGACTGTAAATGATTGTTGATGATTTAATGTTGTACCAACACAGTAAGTCTCAAGGCTGAAAATGTGTAACTTACCATGATTTCTCTAGTCGTGTGTGTCTCTATGGATCTCTTCTGTCCGATGTTCAGGTATCGGTGTGAAGATGTGTGGCAGCCAGCAGTGAGACTTGGCCTTTATATGTGCTCGGTGTGAACAGTTACCCGATCCCAGAGGTAATCAGATATAATCAGAAAGCCCATCCATGAGACAATGATGGGACCCACTCCTAGGTACACACAGTGTGAAACCAGGTCACCACCCCACTTATTGTGTGGGTGTATGCAATTGTGTACAATTGCTTGTGTGTGTGTGTGTGTGTGTGTGTGTGTGTGTCTATGTACCTGATGTTTGCAAAAGAATAGCTTCAGAGCCCTGAGTGAGAGGAGACTGTAAGTTAATGTGCTTGTTGCTGATTAGTTGAAATGCTGTAATGATGAAGGAAAGAGGGCTTGGGTTTAGTATGAGGGCATAAAGTTATTGAAAGAAATATATCAGTTGAAAAGTGTGACGATAAAGGCATCGTTTAATTACCAAATATATAAGACCCATGATGCTATGGACTCATTTGTATGATAAAATATATATTGTACCCTTTACATATTACATCGGACCCACCCTGAAATGCATGACGCGGAACTGATAATTGTCGCACCAAGTTATACAGTCATTTGAAGGACCACTTATTTGTGACGGTGGCACTGCCAAAAATTGTTATATTTGTTTGCATGTTTATGACTTGCGCAAAATGTTCTGTATGTTACATGGAACACAGTTTTATTTTATGGATATTCATGTTGCTTAAGAGGTCCTGGCTGTTTTGAAGCTTCCAACTGGATCATACTGGTTCAACTGGATAAAAGTGCATTGTTTGCCAAACATTGAACTTTCTTCTTTCCCACATTCATAACCTTAAAGTGACGGATGTGTCTTTAGAAATCAGTACAAAGTGCTGCATATATGGGACAGGATCCTGCCAGTCTATTTGTCCCCCGCCCCTTGGAGAATATAGAAACCAAATACAGGTGAATCAGTGCAAAAGGTGTCCCCTCTTTGAAAGGTGAAAACACAATGCAGTCCTGATTTGCCTACTAGCGTGGTCTCATTATGAGGGACATAAAAGTCCACCACAGAAACCCTGCTTTCAATGGTCGCCCAGGGAAGGCGTTGTCACCCAGGGCTCGCCCCGAGCAGGCTTGATCTCTGCAGGGCTTTAATGTGCGGTCGAACCCCTGGCTCTGATATCCACACACGTCCATCTTGATGAGAAGAGGTGGAGGACGGTAGGGTAGCAGTAATGAAGTAAAAGGTGAACAAAACACATTGTTGTAATTTGTATGTTCCTGCTTCGGCAGCATTGGGAGAGGTTCACTTCAGCTGCACATCCAAAACCAGTCTGACAACTTCAGGAGAACCACACATTCACCCTTGGGCTTTCTCACATGTGCATCATTATTGAATGTTTCACTCACGGTTCAACTGAAACGTGTTCAATTTCAATTCTATTTATTTGTCCTGGTTTGAGTTGATTGTCTTTTTGCATTGCATATCTGTTTTTAATTACTTTCGGCCTCCCTTTTCTCCAATAGGTGAAATGTGACAATATAATATGTTTAGAAACATATTGATGGCATCCTATCAAGTTAGTAGAACCAACCGAGTTAACTTACGAGCTATTAAACTCACACCTGGCTTCCATTACACTGCTACTTATTTCAGACAGTTTCTGTCCTCGAGCTGAATGCAGACCTTGATACTCTGAGGCAACATGTGCCATGACGCAGTTAGCTGGTTTCTTTTGCATTTTCATGTGTATAATGTAGCCTCATTCCCATTCCAGTTCTACAGGACCCAGCATCTTTTATCATTTGTTATTTCTAAGTTTTCCTGCAACCAATCTTTTCACACCCATATGGATTACCTCATCTGCTGCCATTGAAAATGATGTAGCGAATAGCGTTCATGAGACCAGTCTTTAGAACATGGGATATAAAGTATTGACCAGAGGAAAAACCGCAGTGGTCTAAGATGATCTTTGTATCGATCACATGACTGTTGTACCGTGGGGAGAACTGAAAGCAGCACAGCCGATGCAAAAAAACAAAACGTGCCACTGAATGGCGTTGAGCAGCAGCAGAACGGGCCGAGTCACAGCAGTGAGTGCAGCCCAACCAGGCCTGCTGCTACTTCCTCCTCAAACACTACCGTGATTTTGTTACAGCACACACTGAAACAAGACGTGTCCTCTTGTTTACGTTCTGCTTGCTGTGTGTAACAGGAGATGCCGTTGGAACAATAGAGGCCTCCATCCCTCCCCTGCAAGGATTTAGTTCAAGGTTTTCTCTCAGTCATTCAGTCCACTTTTTACTATTTTAGTGTAGCTGTAGCCTATGTATTATATGTTGCTTCTTTGTATTCATTGTAACGTACAATAAATATGGTGGGCGTTTGTAAGGAGTGTCATTCTTCAAGACATTACATTAAAATGATAGGATCTAAGGCAAAATCATCAACAAAAATTGCATTGCCAAATTGCATCTTATATGAAATGAGTGTTTAAGAAACAAAGAACAGATTTACTTTGGTGAATACATTTCACTGTGGCCATGTTAACTGAAATGCCATGGAGGCTGGAAGGCCCCCACCCACAATAAAAAGACTGGATTGTTGTCTTTGAGCTACAAACAGCTCATTGTGTGCACTGCACAGTCACTTAGGATACTCTCACGCATCCAAAGAGGAATACTTTGACAAAACCACAGCCATGTCTTGATAAGCCTGAACAGAGCACCACTGAACACTAAAAGGGTTATACATTATGTATGCTGTATTGAACTAGCATGGCTAGCGCCAGCCCTTGTACTGCAGTTATGATTGATTCATCCTCACTGGATGTTCTCTTATCTCAGCTCCAGCAGAGATATAATACCAGTCATTCGGTGGTGAAATGAAGATGTCATGATAGCGTGATGATTTCGACAGTGATCAATATACATGATGGGAGAGAAATAGACCTATTTCTTCAACTGGAGATGTTCTACTTGTACTGTTCTACTTATCTGTTTACTGTTTACTTTACAGGGCCACAGTTTACTCCTCATTACTCCTCCTTTACTACATTACTCCTTACTTTACTACTCATTTTTCACTATTCACATTCTGCAAATTACTCGCTATTATGCCCACTACATTTCGTTGTCTCTGTACTTGTACTCTGCACAATGACAATAAAGTTGATTCTAATCTAATCTAATGGATGACATAATGGATGTCGTGCCTGCTCCACACCCAGAGAAAATGTACACCAGGCTTCCATTGAAAATCCTTAGTGAATAATGTGTTATTTTAGTTTGTTGGGATGGTCAGATTGTTCCTGCTCACTCGCATCACCTATCATTACCTTCTCCTCCAGGAGGGAAGCAATACACTGCGACTCCATTCTATGAGCTTTAGTGCATCCTCATGAAGGACAGCTTACCATGATAGCATTCAAGGCAGGATGGGGACTAAAGGGCAAGACACAGTAATGAGCAAAGACAAAGCCATTGACACACTATTCATGTTCAGCCTCATTACCACTTCAATCATAGGGTCAGTTTGTCCATTGCTTATTGGCTTGCATCTTGCCTCCTGCTACAATCTAATTGCGGTTGTCTTATATGTATATATACAGCATATACTTTTGTATATGTATCTACATCTGTATATAGTAGATAAATGTTTGTTTTACCTTCATTTATTTTATAATAGTTCATGTTTATGTTTAGCTCATTGTCTTGTTTCAGCTGTATGTCTAGTCCGTGTCTGTACATTGAGAGCATGGAAAAACCAGAGTCAAATTCCTTGTATGTTTGTGAACATACTTGACGAATAAAGCTGATTCAAATTCTGATTCTGATCTTGACATGTCATGTCCTATTGGGTGCATTGCAACGACATTCAAGATACACAAGATACTAGATTCAACTTTCTAGACTGCCTAAAACCACCATGAAGCTCCCAATCTTTGGAGCATTGTTGTTTTGGAATAGACTTGAATAGAACGTCTTTATTTCATAGGTCTGGATTTACTTTACATATGCGTGTGCAGAACCCTCATACAAATCAGAGTGTTCATATAAAACATGATAGTTTATAATGTTTGATTTCTCATAGTTATGGTTACGTTATGTGTTGGTCTATAAAGGGATATTGTATTTGTTATTTTAATTATATATTAATATGGGAGACAGTGTCACTTTTTGTTTGACAAATAAATGCCTCTTTCCTTACATTTAGTTGTAGAGGGGCTCTTTGGTTGCAGCTCAGCCATGAGAGGATTTGAGTGACGCTGCAAGGTGAAATAAGGCGTTGTTAGTTACTTTAGTAGTCAATAGAATTGATAGCCCAGTAAGTCACATACCTTGTAAGTAAGAACATACTAAAGGCTTACTAACATCAATTGCATGAAATTCATAGCCAAATAACTTGCACCCTAAAAAGCCATACTAGCTTGCCACTACATGGCTAAGATAGGTGAGTATGTCCATGGATATATCGGTAAAGATGAAGTATTGATTCTGAATCTGGGGAAGAAGAAAATAAAGCAGAAGTTAAGTTATTTCTCTCAAGCCATAAATAAGGAGTGTACTTATTTCAGTCCTGTTTCCATGAATAAGGAGTAATGGTGGGTTGTAGTTGTGGGACCCGTGTTTCCAGATCCCAGCTGACAGTGGTGCCTGGTGTGTCTCCTGCTGCTGTAGCCCACCTGCCCGGAGGTCCCACGTGTGTGTGTGTGTGTGTGTGTGTGTTCACAGAAACCCTTCTGATACCTTGTTGTAACGAGGGGACATTTGAGTTACTGTTGCCTTTCTATAAGCTCACCGTCTGGCCATTCTCCTCTGACCTCTGACATCAAGATAACCTTTTTACCCACCTCACCCCTGCTCACTGGATATTGTCTCTTTTTCTGACAATTCTCTGTAAACCCGAGAGATGGTTGTGCGTGAACACCCCAGTAGATCAGCAGTTTCTGAAATACTCAGACCAGCCTGTCTGGCACCAACAACCATGTCACGCTCAAAATCAATCAAATGTCATTTCCTCCCCCATTCTGATGCTGTTTAACTGCAGCAGATGTCATGACCATACATGCATTGAGTTGATGCCATGTGATTGGCTAATTACAAATTTGCATTAACAAGCAGTTGGCCAGGTGTGCCTAGTGTTACTAAACTATACGTTTTAACCAATGGTTTTAACTTACACAAAGCTGGTGCAGCCGGCCCCGCCCCCCTGCCGACAGACAGACCAGGCTGCTGTTGTAGGAGGCGGCTTACACAAGGCAAAGTGCCAGACAGTGTACTCATTTACATTTCTTTATGTAATTGCCAAATTATCTTAATCTATCAACCACATATGCAACAAAAACATATTCCGCCACAGATATAATTCGTAAAGACGTATTACACATATCAGATAGAAAATATGGGCACTTCTGAAACTACTCAATGGATTTATTACAATGGCTTTCCTGGCAAGCCGTCATTTTCCTCACAAGCTGTTGAACTGCGTAGTGCATCACAAATCACACTCACACCTTGTGGTGAAATAGGAGCCGTTTAAGAGGACCTCAAGTGGGTCGTGTTTCCAAAGGGAGCATTCACACAGCCCTGCTATAACTTCCAGCACTGCTCTAAACCATTGCTACCTAATCATACTACCTATACATAGCCTACTACCTATACAAACAACTGAGATCGATTCTTCCAGCGTGTGTCAGCCCTTTCTGCGACGTACGCAGCGCACCGTGCTTCGGGTTAAGCGCTGACGTAACCGGGGCGGACTCTGGAAGCCACAGATATCGTCCACGAAGCACTTATCGCGATATTGCAGTTATGCTTTTTGAAGCGGGAGTCAAAACCAAAACGGGTTCTATGCTTCTATGTTCTATCGCGCCGTTTCTGAAGTGAAATGGGGAGGGGGGGGGAAGAAAAAAAACCTACGTCACCGCGTCGCGCCAGTGGTTCACTGCGGCTGAGAGGCGCATGGCGGTGCTGCGCCCCCTGTAGAACCCTGAGGATACTGGGAGCATCGTGTCGAGTCTGTGAAGCCTCCATTAGGAAAAGGAGTGCTCATTGTAATGCAATAAACCACACGAATGCGTGCATGATGGTTGTCATTTTCAGTTTTTGTGATGAGCTTCAAAAAGTAAAAAGAACCGAAGGGCAAACTTAAAAGTGGTGGTGGTGGTGGGGGGACCCGACAATTCAAACACGAGATTTCCCAAATGTTGTCGATGAATATAAATATCTATTCCCTGGTCTCCATTTAGATTGAACCTGTATTACAACCTTAAATAACTAACATAGTGCATGTGTGCTACCCTTTCCTCCACGTCGTTCATCTGCACAGGGCGGTGGCGGAGCAGCACAAACTTACACTGTTCTCCAAAGTAAATAAACAGCCACGAGATGGCGCATGGCTTGACGTAGTTATAAATGTACCCCTATTGAATAAGAATTAGACATGTGTACAAAATTATACACTTCATATGGAACATAAGATACATTCAATTGTACACATAGGTATAAAAAGATTGTAGCGCCATAGGCCTTTATCCTATGTGTGACGCTTGGTGTTTTTTGTTTAAAAAAAATACAAAACACTTATAATAAAATACAAATACAATTAGGACATGAGCCTTAAAGTGTACTTTATCATAACCGTAACAAGAACACTGTCAATGACACATAATAACTCATGTTTGAGGGATTCGATTGGTTTATATTCAGGACTTTACCTCTGGCTCACGCTCCGGTCTGTAAGGATCTCTAGCTCCACCTAGTAGTCATTTCCTTAACTACTGACCTCGACCAACAGGGGACATGTGTTTGGGCAACCATGGTTTTATTAAGCAGTACGCTTCTTTTAAACCTTACAAATTACCTTTCACCTTTCAAGTGCAATACAAATGATGTATATTGTTTGCAACAATATGTCAGCAACCTGGAATTCACTGGTTACACAAGAGAAGATAAGGACAACCTGCCCGCAGGGAATCCTCCCTAATGGAGAATATAGGCCTGCAGCTCCGTTTCCCTGCTGGCCCCACAGAGGTAAGAATGGTGTTTCTAACTGACAGTTAAAGCAGCAACAAAACAGTGCTCATGGATGTGGCTTCCAAGGAGCTGCTCCAGAATGTTGGAGATATTCTCCTGGACATCGATGGCTGCTCCATCCATCCATCCCCAGAAGTCCATAACCTGGGTGTTATCCTGGACTCCCCCCTCTCATTCCAGTCACACATCAAATCCCTCACCGAATCTGCCTCCTACCACCTCCAAAATATCTCCAGGCTCTGACTCTCTGACTCCAAGACTTTCATCCATCACCTCCCAGCTGGGTTATTGCAACGGAGTTCTGTCTGGGGTCGCCAGCAAAGCCCTGGCCAGGCTCCAGTATGGACAGAGCTCAGCAGCCAGGGTTCTCACCCGCACCAAGCCCTGGAAGCACATCACCCCCTCCCTCATCCACCTTCACTGGCTTCACTGGCTTCAAGTCCTGCATCTCCTACATTCTCCTCCTCCTCCTCCTCCTCCTCCTCCTTCTCCTCCTCCTCCTCACCTATGAAGAGCTCACAGGTGACTGTGTCACATGTTTTGTTCTTGTTTGTACCCCACATATGTTAAGCGTCCTCTGGTTATTATTATTATTGTTATTATTATTATTATTATTATTATTATTATTATTATTATTATTATTATTATTATTATTAT
>JAOPUI010000078.1:15654548-15669416 GCA_027123135.1 Urophycis floridana | reverse complement strand
CTCTCTCTCTCTCTCTCTCTCTCTCTCTCTCTCCCTCTCTCTCTCTCTCTCTCTCTCTCTCTCTCTCTCTCTCTGCGTGTGTGTGTGTGTGTGTGTATAACGAATTACACTGAAAATACTGCACAAATCATAATTATTATTACGTACTACATATCGCTTGTATTATTCATTTTATATGTATCCCTGAAGAATACTGACATATGCCCAGTACGAACTCCTTGTACATTTGTACTAATACAAATAATACTAATACTATTTTTTATCTTGGCTAAAATATATCGAAGATATCTGCGAGTATCAAACATTCCAAGTCGACCAGAATGTATGTCGCAATAAATTGGCAGACGGTCCCTAATGTGGCTAGGATGAGTAGTTGATGTTCGAGCGTTGAGCAGGAGCAGCAGCTCTCTCGTAGTCGCTCGTTGCAGTTTGACAGTGACCAACCATCAACATCCAAACGTCCGTGGAAGTATACCGCTACAGACCCAATGCATTAAAGCAATGGGCACATCGGGACTGGATATCGCGCTTTAACGTTTCATTGTGGACATGAGGACATCTGATAAAACGTCAATTCCTAAAAGGCGGACTAAAAAGATTCCCTCGCATCGGTTTTCGCCCAGCATATGAGAAAGGTGATGCAGCACAGCACATACGAGACCGACTCTACGGGTAGACGACCAGCCTGGTAGCATTAGCTCAATAGCTAGTAGCAACAACACATTAGATGTGGTGAAGAGTTTAATTTTACCTTATATGTCACGCTAAACCCAGTTGGATACATGCGCTCATTAGAAAATAATTATTGTACAGTCTTGGCGTTTCACTCAGTGGTTTCATGAGCCGCGCTGTCTGTTGTGTGGACGGTAGCCGAGGCTAGCACTGGGTAGCACCTTGCTAGCGTCGGAGGATGAACTTGGTATTCTGTGCGGAGCTGCGGTGCGAAGACGCGGAGACGTAGCGACACAGGCCGGGGGGAGAAGAATGCTAGCGGAATAAATAAATAAAGCGGCCTTGATGAACGGACCGTGTCCGCAAATTAGCTTGTAACATCTGACAGCTTACCATTATTATATCCTCACAATAAATTGAACCATTTGGGAGAACGTCAAGTTTCCGTTCATTTTTTGTAACTGATTACAGTTAAAACTGGATCATCTTCATTGTGTTTTCGTTTCAATTCTACAGTAACGTCATGGTTTCTCTGATGAAGCTTGCGGGGATGATTGCATGACGTTTACAGACCTATTCTCGTGAATTAGTGACTAAGATGATGCCTGTGAGCGTGAAACGGCGTGTGCCTTGATGCATGTTCCGCCTGCGTGTCCTTCGCAACCGTACCATTGCGATTTGTTCTACGTGTCTAAACGATGGAGCTGGACGATCAAACGATTTTCGGTCGACATGCGGACACACCGCGCCCCTGTTTATGTTGATCTCATGTTCAAATGTGTATGAAAATGACACCATATTCGACCAACAACCACATACAGTACTACTTCATTATGAGTTAAGCGATTCGCCGCGTTCATCGGTGTGGGACGTCGCCACGGGAGAGCCGCTGTGACGCGCGGCGGCAGGTGTTTGGTGATGCAGGCGCTCTGCTGTTGTCTGGAACCCTGCGCCGAGATCCTCTTATTTCCCCTCACGACGCACTGTCCACCGGTTTAAAGAAAACACATCTGAATAAGACTTGTTCTCTAAAGCCTTCAGTCTATGACATATGGCATGCCTTTCAATCATCGTGGCCACTATTTACTGAGGAAAAACTGTAAATGTTAGTGTTAACAACATGTTTTTCATGTTATAGACTAATACGCTGACAGCATGTGTTCACATGTGTGCTAAAAAATAACATGCCATCTCCGATTTTGAGATGACGGTATTTTTACTGCCTCTTACTTGATGATACAAAGGCTAATTCTCTAGTTGCTACTCATTCACGTTCCCCATAGCTTGTATGTATACGACAGTGTGAAAGGATTAACAAACTGTAAAGGTAACGCAATGACAGCTTCATCTCATGTCCCTTCACCTTAATGGGGTCCCATTCATTCACCATGCATTCAGAGTCTGTCATGGCACGTATGACAAACAATGTAAACTCAGTGCCTTGGTGGCTGAACCCCCCCCCCCACTCACTACCTGCTGTGTTCCCATTCAGAATCGAGATGACCGTTTCCCTGGCGACCAGACACCCCATCCGCAAGGGATATCAGCCCGGCTTGGTCTGTGGACATAGCGCCGCTGGGACAAGATAATACAGCTAGTCTTGGCTGCTCCGTCCTGCTGCTACGCGACGCTCCGTGGCACCACCTGTAGACCCCAGACCCCTCCCCCGCTAGCCCCACCCCCTGCAGTGACATCATGACCACACCCGCACTGCTGCCGCTGTCGGGGCGCAGGATCCCGGCGCTGTCGCCCGGCGCCTCCTCCTTCCCGCACCATCGGGCCACGCTGAGGCTCTCTGAGAAGTTCATCCTGCTCCTCATCCTCAGTGCCTTCATCACGCTGTGTTTTGGGGCCTTCTTCTTCCTGCCCGACAACTCCAAACACAAGCGCTTCGACCTGGGCCTGGAGGACGTGCTCATCCCCCACATCGACGCACCCAAGGTGGGGAAGCACGCCGCGGGGCAGGTGGTCATACATGGGCAGGGAGGACACGACGAGCACAGACACAGGTAAGCAGAAATGCTACGGTTGGCTTTCCACTGATTGCCTGGTTGATGAGTTGAACCTGAGTTGAGCCTGGTGTGCAAATAAGTTTTCTAAATTTGCTGTTGATGTCATGAGGAAAGGTATATACTACCTGTCAGTGTCATTTCAGGTTAGCTTGATGTCAAGTCATATTTGAATATGACAAACATCTCTATGACATCTCTTCATCCCGTGGAGACCCGTATTCGGGCTTATGCACAGCAATGGCGATATGTTTTCCATCATGTTATCTACAAAAACGATGTATCATATGAAGTCCAAACCAAATCACTCTGTGACCAAAACTTGCCGAACTAGAGACCTAGAAACCGCCAAGAAATAAAATGCACTTTTTGTAGTTATATTTTACGCTTGCTATTGCGCGGATTGATAAAACGCAACCCCCAAAATAACATGGTGCTTGCTTGTACCCCAGTTCTGCTGCACATTATATTTTGGAACACTTCCCACAAGTAAAATAAATAAACCATATTTACACAGCGCTATGTGATTTCACCATGTGACCATTGTGTCCTCATATCGTAAACCTAACAAAAAAAGAAGTTCTGCTCCGCTGTGTTTAATTTAGTTTTGTTGCACTTCCTATGTAACATTATACAGCGTGATTGTGGTGGTTTTTGCATACACGCTATTTACAAAAAAAGAATATGCACATTTGCACATTTTTTAGGCAAAACTATGCAAAATAATTAGATTCTTGCTATAACGCGATCTTAGTAACACAGTCAGTCATTTTGAGACCCCAAGGACTGCTTAGAGCAAAGCCTACAACCATAAATTATGGACTATTTTGGTCTCTTTCATTTTTTTGTCATCAAAGCTGTGTTTCATCACATAAAACTATCATAAACTGATAATCCAGTGTCTAGGCGCCATTTTGAAACTTCACACTGTGTTTACAATCAATGGCTGTGTCCCAAACGCTTTTGCTGTCTAGCAAGGCAATGTCCTTTTTGGAGGTATTAATTTTGTTTTACTATCATGACACATGGTCTTTTGCCATCTAATGGCCGTATGGTGCATTTGCGATGACTTGGCTTGGGGTCATTCACTTCTTTTCACCCTGACCTTTCAGGGGTCAATTGAGAGGTCAAATGTCAAGATGGAAAGATGGGCTCTTGATATCCAACTGTATGCGTCTCATCACGTCTGCATTGCCATTTTTGCTTTTGAGTTATATGTTTTTTGTGGAGATTCCACCTAGTTTTACTTGACAATCTTTGGTTCTTTGGAAACACGTTAAAAGGTAATCCCGGAGAGACCTAATTTATTAATGATATTTCAAGATAGATCTATGATATGATACAATGACAAGTATCTCATGCCCAAGCTAATTCGTACGGTAATGTCATAACGTTACAAAAAGGTTCAACACGTCCATAAAGTACTTTTTTGTTTGATTGTTTGGACCAAGCATAACAGCGCTGGGCTACCCCACAGTTGAATTAGCCGCATGTTAGCTACAGCTGTATGGGTATGCAACTCCTCTCTGTGTAAGTTAGCATGTTAATGTTAGGTTGGCTTACATTACTTGCGGCTATGTCATTATAATGAAATGACTTGGCATGAATAGACGTGACTAAATGTAATCAAATTCAACCCTTAATCATGGGGATGTGTTTGATTTGTTTGATTTTTGTTTGAGGGCAGATATTGGAAGTTGGAGCGTATTCCTTATAATCTTTTTTTTTTTTTTTTAAACATCAGCGTTTTTCATGTTTGTATAATGAAACAAGTGAACAACACAAGCTGTAAAACAAGCAGATGTGCATACTTGCTAGCATAATGTCTGTTGTGCTGCTCAGTTGCAGACCATACGTTGGTCTATCCAGGTGCAAAGAGAGCCATCTTGCTATTATTTGCATATTTTCCACCTCTTGGGGCTACATCATTAGCATGGGCTTTTTTTAACAGCTGTACATTTAGTGTTTTCTGTGCTGTGTTTCAGTCGTTTGGCATTCATGAAGATTGGGTCTTAAACATAATGACTTCACTTTATTCATTAAAATGTTTTATTTGTTCAGTCAGACATCGTTCAGCTTGAAGGGTAGAATGATTGGATGTCTAAGCCATCCCTCTCCCTCTCTTTGTCTGTGTTTCTCGGCCATGGGTTCGGTGCCATGGACATCCCTATAATGTGATCATGTAGGCCTGCGATGCGATGCTTGACCACAGCATTGGTTATTGGAAGCAGGTGAAGTGGTGGTCAGTTTCATCTGGCTGATTGCCGCCTTCAGCTCTGATTTACCACGCGGTTACAGCTCAATGCAGCGGGGCTGCGAATCCTATGGCCTAATAATACCTGGATATCCTGTGTGTACAGTGGTTGCACTGACGCATTGTTTGGCTTGTGCTCACGCTCCCATCCGTGTTGATACTTTGCCTTGTTAGGTAATTTCTCTGCTGTCCTGCATACATATTTTTCCAACAATATTTTCACACTGAAATAGAATTGCCTTATTAGCCTCTTAAGCAGGTCATATTTGTGATTGTGTTCCCAAGTAAGCTGGTGTTGGGGCCTGTTTTACCATCAACGTTTTAAAATCCTGAGTGATCAAGTCCAACCCCTCGGTGCGGCTCTGATGCCCTGTTTGACTTGCTAATACGTCCCACTGCAGCAGCAAGACGCTGCTCTGAGTGTGGCTGTAAAAGGCCCAGGACATTGTTGGAGAGACAGGAAAAGATGCAGTGGATGGATCTTCGCACGGCAACTATGAATTAGGCTTCATTCAAATCATTGACGGGTCAGAAGACGGCATGGGGGTGATGAGCGATGCAACCCAGTGCCTGAATAGAGGCAGGAAGAGTGTCACTGTGAAGGGAGTCAAGTGACGCTGTGCTGGTGGTGGGAGTTCAGTAAGTGTCTTTTGTTTTTTCTGTAACACTGGACCGAAGAGCAGGGTCTGGTGTGGGTCCGCACTGTCTCCACGTCAACCATAGCCTGCACTTTATGCTCCATATATATGGGAATTGATTTAGTTTTGATACCCATCACTATCCACATTGAGTTTATTCTCTCCAGTGATTGAATGTCAAGAAGTCCATATGTCTACATTACAATGAAAAAAATTAAAAACCAAATGGCAAAACTAATTGTTAGAAATTGAAGCCTTGGTTAATGTCACAGTATAGTTGATGTTATTCAAGGGTGACTAAATCTTGAAGTGAGGATGCAAACCTAGCAGCCTGTTAAGCCGTCTATGCTCAACGTTCATTGAAATTGCAATGGCATTGAGATCTCATTAAATTAGTTTTATGCTAATGCTATGTCTTAAAGTGCTCCTTTAACATTCCAGCATTCCAGTTGTTCTTTTCTAATGGCGAATAGAAATGCCTTCAGTGTAGCATAGTGTGGCTGACTCAGCTGTTTAACACAACACCCAACCCCTGAGGCTCTCGTTGGTTACTGTGGAGGAAGGGCTTGAAGGAACCAGAGGACACTGAGCCGCTGTTTAACAGCCCCACGGGAGCCGGCACAGTTTCACCTTAATTTCAGTTGTCCTGGAACACTTCCCCGTGTACATGTAAGCCCGTTAATAATGCTATTAGCGCTCACGCTGAGAGAAGGCCGCTCATTTGCCCCTCGCTCCACGCGGCCTGTGTCCACTGGTTACGGTTGGTAGGAAGATGTTGATGATGATGCAAAATGCTTGATGATGGAGGAGGTCAATAAAGGCGGGGCAGCATGTCAAGAATGCTGCCCAGTTTTTCTAAACGTCTGGCCTGGTCATCCCGGCTTTGTTGGCCGAAGCCGCGGCTCTCTGAACCAGCCCTCTGTGTGGCCGAGGGGGTGTTGGAGTTTGGCAACGGTACAGGGGGATTGCAAAGAGCAAATTCTTGGATCAGTCACATATGATTTTGCTTGTTTGGGTTCCGCTGATGCGAGGGTTGAGCCGGAACTCCTCTGTTTGTCCTGATCTTAGGCGTGGGATTTTGCTGCAGAGAAGCCTTAGGCCTGCGTGTTTGACCTGCCACAGGGAGAACGGCTATCATTGTGACCCCTACTGCATCTCTGTGCTAAAGTCGCCTCAGTTGGCGAGTTCTGGTACGCTTGTACAGTGGTATTCAAACCTCAAACCTTCATGCTTCCTTCATTCATTCATTCATTCATTTAGCGATCATTGTCACAGCATCCTACTTGCACCATGTTCTTCCTTGTCGTACATCCTTATTTAGTTGCGTAGCAGGTGTCTAATATCATATCAAGACATCTCTGAGCTTACCTTTTACCTTTTGTAATCTTCACTAATTCTCCTTCGTTTATAGAGGGCAATTAGCAGGAAATGGGGGTTCTCTTGCTTACGGGAGGCTGAATTAAATCATGAATAAATGAAACCCAATTGATGCATTAGAACCATATGCCCCTGCAGCTGAATAGTGAATCATGCATGGGCTCATTTATAATGGATTTATTTAGAGCTGATCAACAAATGTACCACACAGTGCCATCACCGGTTTGTGCCAAGCATGGAGGCTGGTATGTTGGTAGCCTGTGCTAAGCAAGTAGGCTCAGGCTATGCTAGTATCACTGGTGGGTGCCACTAACGTAGCAGAGCGGTGCTAACAGAGCAGACCAGATAGACACACAGTGTTTGCTACAGGGTAAGTTGAGGCAACGCTGGGATTTCTGACGAGGTCCTAAACCACAAGGAACACTGAACTGGGCTCATCACATGATTATGCATGGGTTTTCACGCGCCCTCTCGGCCATTTGAACGCAGTGTTTTTGACTACTCGGAAAATGGCCGTGCTCTGCACTAAGCCGCAATTTGTTTTAAACCAAGTGGGCGTGGATAACTAAATTGTCGTGAGTGTACTCGTTTAGTAGACGACGTAGCAGATGACTCAGGAAACCAGGCCTGGGTGAAACCGTTCAGCATTACTCCATTGACAAAATTGATGAGTCGATCAAGAGAATATTGAACGGTAAACGGTTTTAATTGTTGAAGGGATGCATGAAGTAAAACAGAAATATATTTAGCTATCGTTGTTACGGCATCCTACTTACTCTGTATGTGTATACAACCTGTACCATAGTTTATTAGCATACCCAAAATCAACTGTGCACAAGTGTTGTTGCTGCAGATCACTCTGCTTACTGCTACTGCTAATATACTACTTACTTATACTATATTATTTTGGCCACAAATAACCAAGCGTTTTCACTTATTGCCCTGCCTGCTACTGTTAACGTTTTAAGTCACATGCGACCCAAGCTCTAGGAAGTTCTCCTCCCTGCCCCAGGATTGATTGTAGTTGTGGCCGCGGCTGACACCACGGAACAAAACAGTCCTTGTGCCAAACCTGATACAGTATGTATGAGTCCTTCCACCAAAACGTATCCAGTGTTCATTTCTACGTCCTCCCCACCAACACGGCCAGGCCTCAGCTGCCCAGACCTGTGCATGGGGCCTGGGTTCCCAGGTGCACACGGGAAGGATGCTACCACTCATCCACGCTAGATTTAAGATGCAAGCGTGGCCAACAGCATATCCAGGTCTAATGTTGAGAGCCTATAGAGCAGTTTACTTTCTCCCGCAGTCCAGTTACTGTAACCCAATCTTGGAAGGAATAATTGAATTAAAACCACGGCAAAGGTTGTTTTTTCAAGCAAACAGGAGGGGTGAGAGGAGGCTGGATTATGTAAATGCTTCCATCTGAAAGGTACTGGGTTTGATCAGTCATATCCATAGACTACGTGTAGGTAAACACCCTTGCGCTGAGCTAGAGGTCTAATCCCTGTACCTACCTGCTCCTGGTGTTGCTGTGTACCTACTCCTTGCCTGAAGCCTTTTCTCGCCAGCACTAAATGTACAGTTTGAGTGCCCTGCCATGTCATGGCTGGAATGCGACGGCCATTTGGGATTCAGCCTTTTTATTTGAATTGAGTGTACGTTTAATGACACATCGTAAAAAGGTTTATGCAGAAACACACACCCTCATGTATATACCCTTATTCATCTCAACATTATATACATCACATTTTTCTGTTCTTAACAGGCTTTCCTGCTATTTTATTGTTGTAACAAATTAATATATAGTTAGATGTATGCTACTTCTATGACTGAGCTGTTATCTGTTGGATGAGTGGCTCTTCATGTCTAATGGGATGTGAATTATTTGAAACGACTTGTTTCCCCACATGGGATCTCGACATCAAGAAAATGCAGTGTGTCATATTATAGATGCCTTTTGTGAGATTACTGTGGAATGGTAAATGGCATACTAACCTGGGCTCCTTCATGTCTTAACCAGCCAGCAGGCTTGGTATATAGAGTGGAACCAACCAACCTCCAAACTCTGGTTGGTTATCAGCCAAAGTAGCTGGCAGAGTACTCTGTTAACAGCCAGAGGCCAGCTGCTGGTTGGAGTTGTTCACACTGTTGCCATGGAGACACGGATTACCTTTTTTTAATGGTTTATGTTTTAAATATTCCTGGGTAGTTCCAGAGTGCACATGAAGTTCCTGTATCAGTTATCAGTTGAGACGCGTGTGCTTCATGTCTGCAACACTAAACACAATGGAAGGCTGGAAGGTTGCAGCCTCCCAGCTGTTTGGACAGAACTATGTCCAGCTGTTGCGTGCGGTCATTCTCACACACTTCAGACTTGTTTTAGATGGGATTATGGAAGCCTGGGAACCCTCCCACTCTCTTCATGTACAGAGTAAAGGATGACTTGTTCCACGACCAGTAGAAACAAATGGCGACTGAATTGTGCGTCCTCTGGTCTTATTACGCTGTGCTAATCTAGAGGATGCTATGCAGCCAGGGTTTCTCACATCCAGCAGTTGCAGAACGATGAATGTGCGTATTGTGTACATCTTTTTGGTTTATACGGTGATGCACACAATGAATGTACAGACAAGTCACCATGTCCAAACCAGACCCCAGAAATGTGTTTTCTTCCTGGATTATATACAGTGTTTATGTACCAGGTCTGATTCAGAATAAATTAGCCTCAGTGTAATTAAAGCGTTTTTTTTTTTTTTTAAACTTGATATTTAGTGTAGTGTTTTTATTAATTAAAGTATTAATCATTCGTGAAAGACCTTTTGATATGCACATGATTTCAATTCCACGTTGCACTTTCTGTTCCTTCGACTGGGATGGGAATGTAATTTCCTTGTAATCTTGGAGAGAACTTAAAGTAAATCCCTCTTTTGAAACGTGATCACACCCTTCCTTTGCTTGGTGCTACCGTGCACGGGCTGCGGCGTGTTGCGGTGTCAGGGCGTCTGTCAGACATAATGTGTTCATTAGCATTCCGTGGCCCTTCAGCAGATATCCCTGCTCGTGTCTCATTTCCCCCTTCACTCTCTTGTTTTGGCTCCATGTCATCTCCTCATGAAGTCGTTCCTCAACGGAAACCCAGCCGTACCAGTTCAGTGTGTGTGTGTGTGTGTGTGTGCGTGTGCGCGTGCGTGGGTGTGTGTTGAGTTCTCCATTACTGTAGAGATCTAAAGTGAAAATAGTACATATTAAATATTCAGTAAATATATTAAGTAATGTTTTTCTTCAAAGTAAAAACGGCATCTAAAGTAAATGAAATACAATTATGAAAATCGCAACAATCATTCTAAATGTTTCCAACATCTAAGCCCATGGCCAGTGGCAGCTGGTACAAGGTAGTGGTGGTGGTAGTACTGGTACAAGGCTAACAGAACAACCTATTTGTAACACATCAATCCGGTCCTGCGATCAGAGCACAATCCTCTCTTCTTCTTCTATTTTTGCAGCTGAGTGACGGAATGCCAAACAGTGGATGGAGGTGTTTATGCTAACGCATGCATCTGAAACTGGAGTTTTGCTCCAGCTCATTAATAATGCATTGATGTCTGTACAAACAGCAGGGTATCATCTTCCTCTGAGATTTGATGTATCCTTGCGATAACAACAGTCTCTTCTCAACCACAGACCCTTACATTTAGTGGCTGCTCTAGTGGATTTTTTCCCCCCCCATTTATGTGTACTCGAACACTGTGTGTGTGTGTGTGTGTGTGTGTGTGTGTGTGTGTGTGTGTGCGCGTTCGTGTGCGTGTGTTTATTGATTTGTGTACTAGGCGACAGGCTTCAGTTTTCTGACATCCCCCGCTTGTTATCATGAAATCATAGTTTCCTATTAACTGAGTCCGGAGGAGTTTCACGTCAAGTCAAACTGTGTATGCCCAGTAATACACATTACCTGGGGAGGAATGACACACCCACTTGCTGTTTGTTTGTTTTTGATTTTGTGTGTGTGTTGTGTGCAGCCTCCTGATGAAGTCAGTCCTTCAGGCCCTACGCACGCACACATAAAGGCATCATTCACATTGTGTATCCAAATATACTGTATACTCTAAAGCACCATTGTTATTTTAGGAAATAACAAATAACCAGTGAAAACACACAATGAATCAGGTGTTCCCTATTGTTGTACTACTACTCTACTACGTAATGTTCATCCAACACTCAATGTTCTGTTCTTCCCTGGAAAAATGTCCAGCTGGCACCTGGTTCAAGTTCCTCAGTTCTACCTGTCAGGGTCGAGGTCTGTCCATGCCCATACAAAGGCTTCCATGTGCTTGAGTGACTTTTAGGGGGTGTAAGGGGTCGGTGAACGTTCCTGTCACGTGGGCCTTTTGGAGCTGTGAGAGGATATAACTCCAAAAGTCAACGAGACCAACATGATTTTAAAGGGATAACCCTGAAACAGTCCAACAGGCCCAGCCTCTGTGGTGCTGTGAGCGTGTTGTTCATTAGATTCTACGAGGAGAACACCGCAGGACAAAGTAAATACTGCCTCACACTGGAACACGTCTGCAGCCTGGAAGATGCCATCCCTCTGTCGTGACCTAGCAGCACACTGCACCTCTTCACGTTTGCAAAGCAACCATGGAACATCTGCATCTCAACCTATCATGGCGTTTGCTGCTTTTGCTAGAGATGATGACATTTTGCAACTCAAAGACGCAGGGGGCTCATGGCGTTGACATCAGGGAGCAGAGAGAAATGAATATAAAAGAAAACTTACATTGATAACGATGACAAAAAGCCACCCCAGCTGCTAACATGACTGACCGGAGCCTCAGCTTGATGTATGCTGTATATTTATCCCCACTTTGATACATGCATGATGCACATATCACAGAGGACAGCCTGACCTGCGATAAACAGTATGTTTACATGCGTCATCATCGTTGAGATGGTGTTGCTGTGAAGTTTATCAACGCTGACAAACTCTATTACCGGTAATTGTAAACATCTGGATTTCATTCATACAGCTGTTTTTTGGACATTCTTATTATTAAGCTGTTCAGATGAATTTACGTGTGTGTGTGTTTTGTTGTTGGTACATTAATCAGTGCATTGACGCTAGGGCAGGCAATTTGATCTTGAATGTAATGTGTTAAAACCACAGCTGTGTGTTTATCAAGGCACATACGCCTATCAGTTAGTAAGGAACAGAACTATAGGCCAAGTGATGCTGTGACAAATCAGGCAGTTGGGAACACTCTGCACGTTTGCCCACGCGTGTCCAACACAAGAACACACACAGTTGGTCCGTTGTTGGAGGCCATATTGTAACCTTTTAGAGACATACTGGTTTGAGGTACATGTCAACACTGCTCGTCTACTTTTATGAATGAACGAATAATAATAACAGCAAGCAGTAGAGGACTCCATTCTGCACATATGGCAATGTGTGTCCAACACACACACACACACTCTGAATACAATGAGTGTGTGTGGTTGTGTGGTTGTGTGGAATACACACTCGTTGTCTTCTGTTTATATTAGCCTATCATTAAATTTGATTGATTGGATTAGTTTCAGAGACTTTTTAATAGCAATCTTGTTTGGATTAGTCTTGTTTACACATTGGACAATGCTGACAAATGTCAAAGACACATATTGCAGAGTGACACGTGATGATATGCACTCTTAGACAATGTTTATACATAGCAGGGTATTCTGGAAAACGGCTATTTTCTCCTCTTCGTTTGTGAAAATAATTGTGTTTACACCAATGATAAAAACAGCCGGCGAAGGGTGTCACGAACACTTCGAGCAAACAGGTGGCCAATCAGAAATGCCAAACGAACGACTCAAAACGACAGACCAACGTGTCACAGCGCAAAAACGCCGGTTTCCCTATTGACATGCAACCGCAAAACCGGAGTTTTCGAAAAAATCTCCACTTTGCCCGGAGTTTTAGAAATGATAATTTTCTCTAATGAAAACTGAGTTTTTGTGTAAATGAGAGGCCAAACTGCATGGAAATATCTGCGTTTTCCCATCGTGTAAACGGGACCTTAGACATGTGTGTCTTTTGCTCTCAGTGGAAGAGCCGTTTTCACTTCAGGAGCTGCATCCACCAGAGTAATGGTCGATGGTCGCGCATGTCTGGTGTCACCAGAGACCACATGGGAGTGCACAACTACTGCAGTTTCCTGTCAGAGCGTGTGTGTGTGTGTGTGTGTGTGTGTGTGTACATTCTGGACGTCTACTTGCTCCTTCTTGATTAACGATACATTATAAACAGATGACTACACAACGGCTCAGATGACGACACTCTGCAAAGACAATGATTCAATCAAACCACAAGCAAGCGGTGTGGTAGAAATCGTGGCAGTAGCTAACAAACTAAACTAAAATGAAAGTGATCACGACAAATGTGTTCATGCCGAAACTTTATACAAACATTGAAATTTCCACTGAGAATGAAACGAATGTCATCCATTTTGTTTGGCCAGACGTGAACTTGACATACGCCACACAATGATGTTTCTTAGAGCAGCCGACAGCGGGCGCTGTCGACAGCAAACAAATAGACCCCACTCATATGGGTCGTTTTGGGCAATATTGTCAAACTATTTGGTGGTTTAGATAGGAGATCAGAAAGGGTCCTCTGTGGCGTGGACCGCGGCAGCAACTGCGCCGTGGTGGAGTCTGTGAGTGGGGGGGGGGACTGGTATTGGACGGTCGACATTGTTGCTTGTCTGCCTGTGTGTCTCTTGGTTGATCACCTCAACACACAACATATCTATGGTACACATACTGTGGATACGCGTACTGTAGGATACAAGCTCAAGCTAGGACACACACACGCACATACGCACGCATACACACATGTACACACACAGACACACACACACGCACACGGACACACAAACACACGCACACACACACACACATGCACACACACACACACGACACGCACACACACGCACACACACACACAAACACAGACAAGGACGTGTGCAAGGGAGGCCCGGGCCCTGAATCCTCATCACCAGAAAGGCCAGCAGACAGTGTTTTGAAGACGACGTGGATGACATCTATCGGGAGTTATGGGATTGCTCTGTGACCGCAGGAGTTTTAATGTGCACTTTAGGGCAGAGGCCAAAAAATTAAGGGGCTGCGAAAAGGGATCAAGAAGGCAATGGCAAAGGATGTGTGTTGTACGGTAAAGAGGAGCAAAGACAGTTTTAACTGTCCATGCATCCCCTGAAGCATGCACTATGGTAAGTTGCTCGTCTGGGGAGTTAACTCTGTATAAATTGTTGTATTTTTGTCCACTGTTGTGAGTTTACTTTTGTCATCACAAATATCAAATGTGGGTTTCAATGGAATGTCATCATAACAAACACTATCACAGGTCAATAATCACTCATATGTTGTAGATTGGTACAGCTAGGTTAGGCATTTGACTCATAACGTATGGACATGTCACTTTGAAGTTGTTTTTTTAACTGTATTAATTCGCTCCATATGCCTTAGGTCCCGTCAGTCTCCTTAATGAACAAAATGATTAAATAAATCCCAACTAATGAGGAGCAGTGATTGTGATTGAGTTGCACCTTGTTTGAAACCAATTAGTGTCAGAGAAGAACGTGATTGGATGCAGAGAACATTTAAAAAACAACCCCCAGCAGCTAAGCTAATGTGACTCTGTATTCAGACAGGTCTGTTTTCAATGGAGTTGTAGCTGCTCCAGGGTCAAACATTTACAGCAGTACATTGCAACTGCTGCCATGGCTATTCTAATAAGGTAATTTCTGTAATACTTTATTCAACTGTGAATTCTGTTTTTGTGGGCCTATTTAAACATTGGTGGTTTCCATTCCAGGGTAGTGCAAATGTGTCTGCTACTTGCTGGGGGGTGTCA
>JAOPUI010000078.1:15643406-15654448 GCA_027123135.1 Urophycis floridana | reverse complement strand
GAGAGAGAGAGAGAGAGAGAGAGAGAGAGAGAGAGAGAGAGAGAGAGAGAGAGAGAGAGAGAGAGAGAGAGAGAACCGCACGGCCCACCATGCTGCTCTCCTTTCCTGTGATTCTTCCACTGCATATTCCCAGCGCCCAAACAAACCAACCATTAAAGACACAGCGGCCAACTCTCTGGCTCTGCTGAGGGTGGGTGTAGAGGGTGTTTGTTCTACACAAAGCAGAATACACAACAGTAGGCGTTTACTAAAAGGCGTCTCGCATTTCTTTCTAACAAGCTGTATTTGATGCCTAGACTCTTTTCATTGGCTTGTTCCTTTTGTTCACGAGAGACCTGTATACAGTGACTGTAACGGTTTAAAGCTACAGCCGCTATCCACTATTACCTCTGCTACTAATGGTGTGGAATGTAAATGAGTCATTATCATTGTATAAACATTGATCGCTTGTATATTGATCTGATATACACGATTCAACTCAGTTCTTTGCTAACGTCGTTGTCTTGAGTATGCACCGAAATGGACTGGACCCCAGGAATGGTTTTATGAATAGAGGTACATTTCTTTGGGTTGCTGCTCCGTAACTACCTGTGACTGCCTTCTGCCATCCCAGCAGGTCCAGCGTGGTGTTCAGGAACTGGTCTTGGCCGGGGGGGGGGGGGCTGTGGGGATCCCCTGCAGCGCCACTATTTTAATCATCTGTTAGTTTTGTTTTTTAATGAGCTTGGCAGGGGGGCGCTGAGCGAGGAGAAAGGCAGCGTTGATATTGCATGACTCAGTCGCTCCTCAGTTGTTCTCACATGCAGAGTGGTAGAACCGGACGCAGTGTTTGCATTTAAAAGACACCATGGCTCTGTCGCTCTTGGGAAGCCAAGGGAATGTCTGCAAACTTCCACCGCTTCCACGTACCGAACCGAAGCGTATTGCATAAACAGTCGGCAGGTAACGGGGGCGGCTGCAGATTACAGGAACAGCTGCTGGAATTGGAACTGGAAAGTTTGGTATGGCCGGGGCGCAGGCTCTGTTCTGCTGCACCGGCTTCAGCCCAGAGGGATTCCGAGCCCCGTCGTTCCATTGTGACATAGAGACTCTCCTTCTCCTGTCGTGACTCGTCTTCACGGGCAGCGCATGTCGGCGGTTTAACCGCCTTGGCGTGGCGTGGTGGGGCGGCTGTTTACAGCCCCATGACCTTCAGAGGTCACTCCTTACTGCAGCCGTGAAGGGCTCTGACCCGTCACTCATTGATCCCCGTAAAGAGGAGCATCGAGGGGGATGATCAGCAAGCAGAGCAGGTCTACAGGCCTGCGGCTGCAGGTGGTGATGGTGGGGCCTCTCAAGACAGCCGTTGCTGGTTCTACTGGTTGTCTCCTACTCCTTTAAACCATGAGCAACGACAACCTAATTTCCCCTCGTGGATGAAAAAAGTTGATCTTATCTTATCTTAGCAAGACGTCTCGTCACAGCGCTGTGCTGACAAAGCCAGCAGAGTGTTGTGTAATGTTCTCACTCTTACCGGATGTAAAAGCAGTATGCAGGCAGTGAGCTGCCATTTTAGTTGACTCTATGGGTGAGAGAGAGAGGGCTGTTGGTGTGTTTTTTAAGAGAGAGGAGCGAGGGAAGGGCTCGAGGTGGGGTTATTTAAATCAATCAGGCTGACTGCGGAGGTCAGTCGGGGCAGAGCAGCTTCACTCAGCGAATCAGAAACCTCCTGCAGGCCCAAGCCGCACGCCTCGGGGGAGCCCGGCTGATTTCCGTCTCTTCTCACAGTGGCACATGTAATGGCCGCGCTCTCGGCACACTCGAAGCCTGCCTCTGAATACATCAGGCGTGTTTGTGACCTTGGTGTGCCGTGATAGGGCTACGGGAGTCCCTGCTGTTCGTCTTCCCCTCTGCGGCTGAGGATGGCTTCGTGTCACACCTCCTGTGACCGGGGGACCGGCAGACCAGCAGACAGCGGGTACCTGGTGGACGGGCGCTTGGCTGGCATTGAGAAGGTCACCGCTCCTAGAGAAACCCTTTGGTGTTCCGGTCCGCAGGCATGTGAGTGGGCTCCCCATCCGCCAGGGCGCTCTGCACGCCTGTATGTCTCCGGCTTCAGCGCGGCTTCGTCTGCATTCTCTGGTGGATGGTGTGGTGTGGTTGGAGCCCTGCAGTGCCCGAGAGGTGGTTGACCCCCCTGCCACAGGGTTCAGGGGGGGGGGAAGTCCTTTGGCAGTGCCCAGCCTGTCTGTCTGTAGCTACTGTAAGTAGCATTGGACTGAAGTCTAAACTCACCTTTCCTACTGGCTCTACTTTCTCCTGCTATAACTAAAGGGCTGCACGTTAATGCAAAACAATTCCGCTGTAACAGATATAGCAACAGGTTCTATTGTTCATGATGAATCGATTTTGATTAGGATGATATCTGCCGTGTAATGTTTGTATCCCTTTAACTGCCGCTAAACTGCAATTTCTCTAGCCATTCATTGTTAATGAGGTAATTGAGTGGTGTGGGTAGCTGGCATCAGAAGAGACACGGAGCCAATGCTTAGCCAGCTCCCCTCTGCACGCGATCATCCATCCTGGACAAACTCACTCCTGTCCCTGTATAACATGAGCTAAACGCACACTGACCTTGACCAGGCCGGAGCCACTCACACAACACAGCCAGAGTGTGGGTTCATTTTAGTCTCAGAGATAGAGCTAGAGAGAGAGAGAGCGAGTGAGACACTCAGTCTCAATAATGTAGGACCGCTTCAGGCAATTCCATATGACCGTATAATGTTGCATGATTAATGAATCTACCCTGGTTACATCAACATTTGGCTCACTAAAATGAAGAAGTAGAGACAGACCAGATTACAATGGACATCTGCAGAAACAGACCAGGGCCTCTCACACCACCCGCCTGACCCACTCAGAAAAGACTCAGACATGGGCGGAGTGTTAGACTTCTTTGGGTGTTTCACATACACACTCCCTGTGGTGTGTTTGTGTGTCGGTGAACTAGCATGTATATGTGCATGATAAACACTGAATAGAGCTCCTCCAGTCAATACCACTGTAGCCTAGCCAGTATAACTACCGCGAGCGAGGAGCTACAGAGTCCCACAGTTGTATCCATAGCGATGTCAATGCGGCACTCAAACTAATTACAGCCCCCTTTCAGTTATTGATAATAAAGTTTGATATTTGACGCAATCATAAACTCACTTTCGTTTTTGACAGATCCATACAAATTATTTATTGCAGTTTATTACTTAGAACTGGGTTCACGCAGTATGAAATCTAAAGCAGTAGCTTTATGTAAACAAATAACAAAAATGAAATTTGCATCACAGTCATATAATTTACTTTAGTGAAACAGGATGCAAAATGTTGATTATGATATGTATACTCTGTGTGATAGAGGCATGGATGAAAAGATGGTGGAATGCATAGCTTGCTTTGATCAGCTTTGAGCGACTGGGCTTTGGCGTGGCTTTTGAAATGTGCCTGAAACTATTTTGTCCTTATTGAGAGATGAACTGACTTTCCTGTGAGACTTTTATTGCAAGCTCAACTGGGACAGACATCTTATCTTTCAGCAAAACACTGCTCAGTTGAACACAAATGGTTTGTGGAGGTTTATTTCTGCGCTGTCACATTCTCTTGAATAGTACGGTGTGCCCTTTGTGATGGCATTGTGTGTCAGTGGCGGTATCTTAACAGGTTTATAGCGCGTCATAACTGATGCAGCTGTAATTTCACTGCTGTTAAGTGAAGCACAAAGTTTGCCAGCACCATGCAGGGGGGGGGGGGGGCACAGCCCAGCGCCAGACAGAGGCCAGTAGAGCTCAACACGGATGTAGAGGGGTGGAGTGGGTAGAGCGGGTGGACAGAGCGGGTCGTCCACTAACCGTAGGATTGGTGGTTCGATCCCCTTGATCCCCCTCCTCCTCCAACTGTCCACATGTTGAACCCCACAAATGTACTTGATTGTAAGTCGCTTTGGACAAAAGCGTGACCCGCTAAATGTCCCTCACCCTTTGCCCTTAGAGGCACTGATTGAGGTGGCCAACTCAATAGGGACAAAGTTGGGCACTCCTGAAGCTATGCTGGATGTATATGGCGTGCATTTCTTCTGTTGGTCCAAGAAGTTGTAAATGAAGTAATTGGAGGAGAAAGAGGTGGCTCTTAGGTGCTGTTGATGGCTGCAGTAGGTCTGCACAGGACAATATGGCTGTGTCGTGATGTTTTTTGTTGGCGTAGCATCCCTTTTGGATCCGTCTGGTTTCAGTTTGTTCCTGTAGTAAAAGTGCACCATGTGTGACCATGTGACTCTCGAGACTTCTGGTTGGTTCTTCCCTCCGGTCCGCGGGATTGGCTGGATCTTTTCCACACTTCTGTCACCAAGCAACCGGGCGTATTCTGCACACAAGCTGTGGTGGAAACCATGGGGTTATCAGATGGCAGCGCTGTGTGCCAGCAGGCTCTTGGAGTAACCCCTTTGGGTTTAGCTCGTACAGTTAGCTCATACCGTTTGATGGACGATTAAAGCTGGGATTCCACACGGAAGCCCAGCTCCAGCATATTATATTTAGATGGGTGAACTGCTCTGCATCTCCGCTGTGCTGATGCAGACTAGTTCTAGGACAACTCCTCCACTGGGAGTGATGCGGGAGGCCCAGTGCTGCTGGCATCAAGATGAAGGTTGTTGGGAAGTTTCTCTTCACCCGGTTTAGACCGAATGGATAATGGTGGCAGTAAATATATCTGTTGGTGGTGTGCTCTAGTTTTCTAACCGGCATTCCTATGATAGTAGCATTTCTGCAGTGGTGGTCTCTCATAATGCATTAGACTTCTTTTTTTTTTTGTTATGGCTAAGTGAATGCATTGAGTTCAAGATGGTTATGCAATTTCCTTCAGGGATCATTAAAGTATGTCTGTCTGTCTGTCTGTCTGGTTCAGTTCATTTCAAGGTTTAGTTTTGTTAAAGTCATGGTGAGGATCCACAAGGAGGCTCTGTAGAATGGAAACATGTCACCACCAATCGTGTCATTACTCTTTCATCAATACTGTTCAAAATCAAATCTGAAAGACCCATCTCATTACATCATATTTCAATGTTGCTGGTTTTGTCTTGGCTGCCATCTTGTTTCTACAGACGGAGTGGGCAGGTTAATGGGTGACTCATGGAAAGTGCTCGTCACTTTGGCCAGTGGACAAAAAGGATATTAGTTCCCCTCCCTGGTGTCCAATACGCCACAACGGCGAGGAGGAGCTGCCTGGATCAGTCCACACACTCCCTGCGTTAACGTCCAATTAGTTTGCCAAGGTCCTTGTAGATTAGCAGTTTGTCAACACTCTCAAATGGCCAGGCCCATCCCACAGGTCCTCTGCATATGGGCCTCTCAGAGTGTGATGAGGCGTCCCATCAACATGCATCAAGAGGCGGCAGCTCATGCCTAAGTGTCCATGTCCCAGCCTGGGTTAGCGTGATTTATAGACCTCGCTGCTCGCAACTGCAGACGTCACGGAAACGGCGATGCCAAGGAGAGAGTGAGGGCCCGGGCACGGGTCCTGGTGAGCCTGGCTGCCTGCCGCAGAGGGAGGTAGTGACGGGGAGGGGAGGGGAGCAGGGGGAGCAGGGGAGGGGAAGAGTGCAAGAGAGAGATCTGGAGGTGCTTTTCAATATGGCAGCCTTGGCCAACATGAGGGCAGATAGACGGAAGGACAGGCAGACCGAGACCCACAGGACCAAGTATGTGTGTTAATGTGCCATTTTTAACGGCAGTGTGTCTGCATGTTAATGATCATGGAGCCTGGTTGCCTAACGATGCAGTAAAAGTGTGTGTGTGTGTGTGTGTGTGTGTGTGTGTGTGTATGTCGGTGTGTCGGTGCATGCTTTTTTTTTTCTTCTCCCAGGTGTTTGGCTCTGTGGTTGGGTCTATTTTGTGCACTGGTTATTGTATTGAAGATATTGTTGTATGTGGTTGTGTTACAGATGATGAAGCACGCGTGGGACAGCTACAGACAGTATGGCTGGGGACACAACGAGCTGAAGCCCCTGGCTAAGAAAGGACACACCACCAATATCTTCGGTAAGTCCTCCTGATGAACACCCCCCCCCCCCCCCGGTTGGCTGATATTGTTCTAGTCCATAGATATCACTGTGGGCTGAATGCTGACCAGAGGTGCTGGTCCCTGTTTACCTGGGGTCCCCACTGGGGCAGCACTGAGGGCTGGATGATGACCAGATGACACCAGGCTCAGACCAGCTCCTCGCTCTCCCTCCCTCTCCCTCGTCTGTTGGGGGAGCGCTAAGGTTGATGCGGAGGACAGATATAAACTGAGCCATTGTCTCCAGAGGGTTAGCTGTTAGTGGTTCAGCTCAGGATATAAGGCCTCTCCTTGTATGGAAGGAGGAGCTCATGCTAGAGGGGACCAGCGACAGGAGCACCCGGCACGGTGCCGGGCTGTGGCAGCTAAGTGGTGTATGCTAGCCCTTGCGCGCTGCCTCAGATTGCACTTGAATGCTCAATGAGCCTCTCGAGGCATTCTGGAGCGTGATGAGGCACATTCGACGCATGTCGTCCCGACAAAGGATTAAAACAGAACTGCTTCATCCAAACTTTCCTGTAATCACTTACAGGGCGAGTTGGATTGGATTTTGAACAACGGTTGTACTCAGATGATGCCCTAACTGTGTTAAAATATTGTTTGTTGTCAGACAATTCTGTCCGCCTACTCATAGCTCAGTATTGGTGACACAATCATTGTCTTGTCAGTGTGTCTGTTTTTGCCGTAGTGAGCAGGCATGGTTGAGTCAGTTTCCGAAAATCCCTTCATTTAAAAGTGGTGTAACCTTCTAAATCTAAGCTGTTTTATAAAATGTTACGATTGATCTGATAACATGGATGTTTTTATTTATGATTTTGTAAAACGCATTTAAAACGGTTTACAACCAATCCAAGATTAACATGGACTTCAATACATTACTGGTTTTTGAAATCAACCTGGTGTATATTTCAGAGCCGTCGTTTTCTTTTCTCCATAATCACTTTTGTTCTGACCTCACTAACGCTGCACATTGGCCATTTGTTCCTGGTCCCATGTCTCTGGTTACGTGTGCCTTTGATCATATTGTGTGGCTTACGTCTGCTGTGGTTTCCGTGATCGATCAGATAAAAGACTTCTACATCCATCCTCCTAATCTCATGCTGTCTGATGCGTAAAGCCCTGCTCAGGTGCACATACACACACTTTCTTGTAGCACTGATGTGATGGGTACTAACAGCTGCCATTGATCCATCTTGAAAGCATTTGACCTGCACTGCAAGCCGGGGTTTCTATGGAGAAATTGGATGTTGGTGCTGCGCTGCTCCTCTGCCTGTTTACTCTGGATGGGCCCGCTCTGATCTTTAAACACACTCTGCTTACCCTGTTTACTGGAAAACGTTCTCCAGGGACCAGCTCAGTTTACATTGATCTGGACTGCGGGACTTGTAAGCCCATACTGTTCTGTCATTACTTTCACTACTTTCTGCGCGTCTGTGGTCCGACAGACCAAGCCACATGGAGATCGCTCTCTCGAGTCCTTCAAAAGCACAACCATAAAAGGTTATTTTGTGACAAGCATTCATTTAGCCATGTTAAAACATGTACTTTAAGCGTTATTTGTAAAACCAAGCCTGGTAAAGCAGCCGATCATGTCACTTTGTATTTCATCAATTAAGATTGAAGAAATATGTATTTTCTTTGTATAGTGAAAGGGTTCATGACCTGTGAACTCTGACCCAACAAGCGAACATTCAACACGATGATTTATTTTGTCCACCCTGAAGGACCTTCTGGGAAGGTTTGGATGGAGAGCCAATAAAAGAACCGTTTTAGACCTTTTAGAGTGGCTTTCTTGGGACTATTTTCTGTGGATTAAATGCAGCCAACTGAAAACATTGGGGACTCGAGTGTTAAGTTTTCATAAAACCTTATGCTAGGCCATTTGAATGAATGTCTTTGGCAGTTGTTTTTTTATGTGTTGTTATCTGGTCTCCTGGATGATCTCCTCCTGGGTTCAGTTCCACCTTGCAGAGCGATATCATGCCACAGTAAAGAGCTGTTCTGTAACCCTATTGACGCACCGTCACACAGGTTGATCCAGGGCTATGTTGGTGAGCAGGTGGTACCAAACTGGGACAAATGGTCAGAACATAGACACTGTGATCACCCAAAGGGCTACATTTAGCTAGCATCTTAATAATGACTGCATAATGTTCCACAAGAATTACGATGTGGCGAGCTTGATATTACATATAGGCATTTAACCTGGTGTATTTACCATGTAATCACATGCAGCCCCTTTGCCATCGTTGAAGCATGGAATAGAGTCCATGATAGTTAGATAGATTTGTATGCAGCCCTCAACTTCTGGTGATTCTCACTGTTATCCATAAACCCACCAAACACCTGATGAAACACAGCTTTGATCTCCAGCCCCCAAGATGAATATGAACCCACCAAGTAGTGGAAACCCACGCACACAGACACACACGCACAGGGACACACTGTGACTGACACACACACACACACACACACACACACTGCCTTAACTACCATTGCCTATACTAGTGTTGTTGTTGGTATCATTAATTATCAATATCTAGGCCACATCTAAATGTGGTCTCCTGCCAGGGCAGAAAGTAGTGGTGCATCCTGGGAAACACAGGACAAGGCTTGGCAAAGCAATCACCATGGCAACACGTCCCTGGGGCTGTGCTGATTTGGTGGCAGGATTAGAGACTGTGTGTCCAGAAGGAAAGTGTGTGGATCCAGAACCCATGGAGAGGGGGAGAGCCTTGATTCCAACGGAGAGAGAGAACAAATGTAAAATGTTGTGAATGTTGATGAGTGGGAAGGGAGAAGAGAAACAGAGGTCAGAGAAGAGTGAAGGGTGCAGAGGAGGGATGTTATGGGTGTGAGATGAGGCAGAGATGGAGGGCGTGTGATTGCATGTGAGGATCTATAAATGGAAGCCAGCCAGGTAAGGCTTTGAGATTATTTTTCTGAATGTGAATAATAGCTGCAAGGCTTTAGCTCAACGTGTGCCACTTCTCCTAGACGGTGGTCATGTGTCTCCAATAGCTGTAGGGCTGTTGAATGGGGAAGCAGTGAACCCTTGCCTGTGTCATTCCTGAAAACTGGCGGAACACGCAAGAGTATAATCATGGTGATCCCATAAGCCTTATCGTCTCATTAGTTCCATTAGTGTTGAAAATAGCTGAACTCAATCAGACCCCAAACTCCAGAGGCGACAATCTTGTCTCTAGAAGAGGTCATTGCAGAACTGACAGCAATTCTAGAAGTGAACCCAATTCTAGAGCACGTATGCAACTTTGAGGAGAGCGTCTCCGTCTCAAAGAGCTGCCACTCTCTAGAAGAGACTTCGAGAAGAGATGCTAATTCCGGAGCATTAGCGTGTTTCAGGGTTGGAAGTGGCACCCAATTAAGATCCTTCCCCTCCCCTGATCTCTAGAGGATAATGGCTAGATGAAACTCTGTCTCCGCCTGAGAGTCAATTCCACCACATCACTCCATAACCTCATTTCCACAGCCCGCCCCCATCATTACAACCAACCTTCCCCCTTCCCTTTAGACAGCAAGCTATCCTCACCCCATGCCTGCAAAGATGCAATCTCTCTCTCTCACGCATACACGCGCACACGCAGACACACACACACACACACACACACACATGATCCTCATGGTGAATTGCAGATTTGTGTTCCCCGGGAGGTTGATATCATCTTAATGAAAGTGATGATTCCCTTGTTGGAGGGGTTTCACAGACCTGCTCTGCCTTACTATGACGGCCTCCCATACTCTAGGCTGTTCTCCCTAAATCCGGGGGTAAATTGTGAGTGTGAGGGTGTTCCGGAAGCTTCTGTACAGAGGCAGATATGCTTATTAGCACAGCAGTGAATTGAGGTCTGCTATGGGGCTGGGAGATTAGACATTAGGGAGAGGTTAGAGCAACTGCCACAGGGCCTGAATCAGCCTGCGATGACAGAGAGTGAGAGACGGATGAGGGAGAGATGGTTCTGCTTGGGATATAAGCATGTTTATAAATGCTCTGGAGCTATTCTGCCTAATGGGGGAGAGAACTCTGCAGACAAACAGTTAAAGTTCTGCTCTGTCTGTGTGTCATTATAAAATTGGGGCTACATGCTGCTGTAAGTGCATTTGTAAAGAGCTTTTCCAGTGCCTGTGGCAACTCAAAAGCCAATTTGTGTTATACCTGCCATTACCCCATGTGCATCCACACTCGCATGTAGACCGTGGTGTAACCCAGCTTGTCGGAGTCGCTGGGGCTTTGGGTGTGCTGCTCAACAGATGCCTCGGTACATTAGCCAGAATTGAACAAACTTTGTACCGAAATGTAAGCACCATTAATCCAATAGCCAAACTTGGCAAATTGTAACCCGCCATTTGAAGTGACCAAGAGAAAAAGGCCCAAGGTTTTATAGTCCTACCCTACTGTCACCGCTCCTGCCTCAAGGAGCGCTCTGGCCTTCAGAGAACGACGGCTTCCACCCGTCTGGACGTCACTCGCTACATTCCCTCCAGATTAAAGTTTCAACATGGCTGCCAGCGCCAAATTGGAGGGTAGGAAACGGGAGGATTGGCAGCGAGCTGCAGGAATGTGAATAAGCCCTTCAAAGACGGGGCGATGAAGGGGAAAAGTGCTTGAGAAAGGGCTACGTTGTTCGTCGCTAACCCCTCTGTTTTATTTGATGTGAAACACAGGCCTGTCGTTTATCTGACCCAACGGGGGAGAAATGGTATGAAATAATTGGGACCGGCCAAGTTGTAGCCATTACCTCAAGTTCCCATTCTGTGTCCCTCCGGCGCAATGAGGGTGTGTGTTATTGATATTGATATAAATGAGCTATTACCTACTCCTGGTGATGGGGGGGGGGGGGTGTACTCTCCAGCGGCATTGTGGGTTATTTATATATTATAACAAGGTGTTGTGTTTGCCTCGTGGGATGGGCCCCATGCACCACAGCCTGGTGTTTGTTTCA
>JAOPUI010000078.1:15375525-15383025 GCA_027123135.1 Urophycis floridana | reverse complement strand
CAAGGCTGTGGTTCTCCACCGTTTGTCGGCGTCCATGGGTTTCAACTAGTGACCCCTGCGGGGAACCGCCTCCCGTAGCTGGGAAGCGAAGGGTCAACACTCGCCGTAATTACTCGCCGTAAACGCCTTTATAAAAAAACATCCATAAAGATCGGGCGATAGAGCCTGACTGACTGCTACCGCTTACATTTGCTTGCTTTGTCTCCGGTACTGAAACTAAAGGAATGGAGTGAGCCACACGTCCTCTGTTACATTGACCTGCCGTGAGAGTGAGAGTCGTATCCATCTGTATTAGTAGTCTGCAGTATTAGTATTATCAGTGTTTTTAGTTATTAGAGGTATTAGATATTGGTGGACTGGCATCCCATCCATCCATGTTTCCCTGTCTTTCGCCCATAGTCTTCTAGGACACACTTTGCCCCCAGACCAGGAATAGGTGGATGGATGGAGGGATTGATGAATGGATGGATAGCTGGATGGATGTGTAGGGACTGACTGAGGAGGAAGGAAGGATGGTGATCAGCTCTTTCATGTCATTTCTGTTTTTTAATCAGAATCCTTTGAGATGAAGCCTCTTTTTCAAGTGAGGCCAAGATTGGTGGCCAAAACCAGCATAACTATAAGGTTACAAAATTATAGAATGGAAAATGTCAAGAGAGACAAGGAACAATTAAGGAAAATATTGCACAATAAAAAGAGACAAGATCCATACTGGAATTGCAACTGCACTCTTCAGTTATATCTTTTTTTTTTCTTAATCAGAGCTAAGAACTCTCCCAGTGAGACGGGGCGACAGTATCTACAGGTAGAGCGGGTGGACAGAGCGGGTCGTCCAGTTACTGTAGGGTCGGCGGTTCGATCCCCTTGATCCCCCCTCCTCCAACTGTCCACATGTCGAACCCCACAAATGTACTGAATGTAAGTCGCTTTGGACAAAAGCGTCTGCTAAATGCCCCTTTACCTTAGAAATACATTAAGCTGTAGTCTGCGCTGGAGGTTATTCTCTGACCATGGCACAAAATAGTAGTAAGCTGCTCTGCCAAGTTCCAAGCAAACCCTGGATAGACTGGATAGCCGTCCAGTGAAGTCTGGAGTTGGCAGCAAACATGTAAATAATTCCCTCATAGTCTAGAACACTTAAGAACATAGTCTGAGCTATTTGACGTGTGTACCTAACTGATAAATTGAGGCAGCCCCTATTTTGCTAACTTAGCCTAACCAGTTTCTTTCTGCACTTTAAAAAGAGCCTGTCATCCACCCAAATACCCAGGTACTTATAGGATGACGCTTTTTCAACAATATTATCTTAAGATCTGGGAATAAGGTCTGTAAAAGATCATACATTTGATTTCATGACATTAAGAATCAACATTAGACCATATGATGAGGCCTGAAGCTGTGTAAAGGCAGCCTGGAGCTCATCAAAAGCCTAACTCAGGAAAGATGCAACTGAGTATACTATTGTATCATCTGTATAAAGATGCACTTTAGCTGTAAGCATGTCCTTCGCAATGTTATTTATAAAAAAAGAAAGGTACACTCTGAGAGATCTCCATGGATCTTGACCTTTGGCTGTCGGTATATGCAAAGTACTTCTTGAGCCACTCTATATCCTTGTCATCCATGCTGACATCACTGGGTCTCCCAAAGTGCAGCTCATAGTCCACAGAATCAAATGCCTTGACGGATCAACAAACAGGGCAGCGCAGTGCTGCATTATGACCTGGTCTAAAGCTAACCGAAATACCTTAAATATTGTTGTCTGATTAGTTTAATTTGAGAGTTAAGGTGAGTTTGGAGTTTGGATATGGGGCGGTAGTTTGAGTGAAGGACCCCCATGCTTCAATAGGTGGAGAACATAGGCTGCTTTCCAGCCTTTTGGAGGCTCTGATAAATATGAACAATAGGCCTAGCAATACACCGCCTTAAACGATTTGCATTCTAGCTGTCTGGTCCAAATTTGTTTTGCTTTCAAAGCAATACAGATCTCCACACTATAAATAGGTCTAAAAACAAAAGGGTCCCCAGGTGAGTACAGGATAGAGGTGTCAAAAACTTTAGTTTAGGAGTTAGATGTAAAAATAATGGTTTGAGAGCTCTGAGACCCTCTGGCAAATCTTTTATAAATAGACCCAGCTGATATAAAATGCAAATTAAAGTGTCCAACGATATCATCTTTGCTTTTAATTTCAGTTGAATCAACTAAAATGCATTCAGGGATGACTGAAGCGAAGTTGGAAAAGGATTTCACCTGTTTCCAGAAGTCAGTGGGATTGTTGAGATTTTTCTGAAATACAATAGAAGTAATATTCCGACTTGAATATCCTAGTCTGGATTGTGTGTTTGTTTACAGGCAGTCCAGTCAGCAGGGGAGTTAGTGGATCTAGCCTTGGCCCAAGAGGCCTTTCTGTGCTCAGGTCCTCCATGAACCTGACCTCGGGGACTGAGGACTGACGTACAGAGGCAGTCGGCGGGTGTGTGGGGCGTGTTTGTGGGAATCTACATCTGTAGATTTGCCTCCATCTTTTTGGGTTGAGCCTAAGTGGAGCACTCATGAATGGTGTGAGATCTCCTTCACTTTTAAATTCCCTAATTCGATCGGACGCAGACCGAGGCCAATCCCGCTTTACTGTGAGGGCAGCGCAGGCCTGGCTGTGCGCTAACGGGCACACGTGTAGCCACGTGTGCGGGCGGCGTGCGGTTCCCCGGGCTCCTCCCTCCCTGCCGTGCCTGGGGAAGCGGGAGACTGCGTGCCGCGACGCTGACAGGCGCCAACAGCCACGTGGTAGGCTGCCGCTGACACGCCATGCTAACGGACAGATGCGTCGCTGTGCATAGCACGCCATGCGAACGGACAGATGCGTGTCGCTGGGCATAGCATGCCATGCTAACAGACAGCTGTAAGTTATTTACAAGCCCTTTCTCTTGGACTAAACTAAAAATCTTGACTTTACCGAAAATTGTTTGTCAATGCACATAATGTACATAATAACATATGGTGCCAAAGTTATTTTGTGGCCCTGGACGTAGCTATGCTTCTAGTTAGCTGCCGGCTAGCACTAGCATGTTGACAAGTAAATATGGTAGCTGCTATGCTATTGCAGTCAAAAAGGCTCGTTTGAGTGCTCACTTCATTTCAGATCATTTATCATTTATCAACCTTTTCTGTTAAATTACACTGAAAAGGCTGGATTTCGCACAAAATTGTTACCTTGCTACCTAAGTTATTTTGTAGCTCGCTAGCTGCTAGCGTGTTGACAAGTAAACATGCTAAGCTAAGCCTATACAAAGGTTGACTTTTAACTGAGTTGATGAAATCCTAAATTGGATGACGTTTTAGGACTATTAGTCACCTAAATTATCTGTCAATTGTGACAGTAAGTACTTCCATTGATAGTACGTTAGCGTAAACATGGGCACAACATTGTTGTTTTTACAGGGGAGGCATCAGATGACCCGACCAGTCCTGATTTTGTGCCGTCTGTGTTTGCATACACAAAACAAAAGACACCTGAGACCAAAATGGAGAGGTAAGCCTATAAAATAAGATAAATAAGGGAATTTAAAATGCTTCTCAGCCATGTCCTCTTCAAAAGAAAGCTTCCATTTAACTGTGCATCATGTTTTAATCAGTTCACATGACCTGTCTGCCACTTCACACATGCTTCAAAGACCAAATGTGTTTTCGCCATATGTTCAGTGTAGAAGTTAATTATTGCAATGTCTTACCTAGTGGAAGATTTGGTTAAATGCTGTCACAGTTTAATTGTTTCTTTTCATATAGATATCACAGGAAAAGGAAGAGAGCAGATTGGCCCATCCCTACTGAAGTATCACCTGATTCTTCCTATGAAGAAATGGAACAAGACCATTGCCCTGGTATGAATTAAATCTGCCACAGAGCTAGAGTTTATTTTCTGTAGTGCCACAAGATACAAATAACTCAGTGTGATCACTTTTCAGTGAATGTCTGACCACCTGTCTGTCTTTGTTTTAAGTTCAATCTGATGAAGAGCTCCCACCGGTGTCAAGAAGTGAATATGACGACCTTCACTTGAAACATCGTCAACTCCAGGAAGACTACATTAATCTATAACATGAATGTTTTATGCTACGCAGTGAAAATGACTTATTGAAGCAAAAGCTAAACCAATCTAAGTTAACATACTGTAATGTCAAGTCTAATTTTAGACAATTACCGTTTTTCACTGGACTTACCTCTATCATCTTTGAATGGCTCATTGAAAAACTAAGCAGTGAGATAAATCATCATAGCCTTCCTTTAGAGGACCAACTTTTAATGGTCTTAATGAAATTAAGGTTGGGACTCAGTAACCTTGACCTGGCATATAGATTTAATGTAGCAAATAGCACTCATATTTATCGGAGCTGGATACTGGTCATGTCTGTTCCTCAAGCCAATAAAATGGCCAAACAAGGGAGCAATTCTTAAAATTATGCCCATTGCATTCAAGTGAAAATTTAAAAGATGCCGCTGCATTATAGACTGCACAGAAATGTTTATAGGTATACCTACTAATCTCACTGCAAGAGCCCAGACTTGGTCAAATTATAAGCATAACAATACCATTAAGTATTTGATTGCCACCACACCTGCTGGAGCCATTTCATTTCTGTCTCCGGGGTGGGGTGGCCGGGTATCAGATAAAAAGATTACCCGAGAGTCTGGTTTCCTGGAACTGTTGGAGCCTATGGATGAGGTCTTAGCTGATAGGAGATTTTTGGTACGTGATGAACTAGCTGCTTATGGTGCCACTCTTCGTATACCTCATTTCACTAAAGGGAAAAAACAGCTCTTAGCACAGGAAGTAGACACATCCAGACAACTGGCCCGTGTTAGGATACATATAGAGCGAGTGATAGGAAGGTGGAAGAATTTTAAGATATTGCAAACAGTAATTCCATTGTCTCAGGTTGATATGCTAGATCAAGTAGTGATTGTGTGTGCTGTACTAACTAACCTCTGTAAAAGTGTGGTTCCTAAAGGAACAGGTTCCGAATAAGTGGAGTCATTGACTTAAAATAATTTATTTATTATTTTACAACCAGGCACTGCAAACCATGGAGTCTACCAGAAATAAACACTGGAGTTGGTGGTACCAACTAACAATAACAAAGCATTGCATTGTTTTTTGGAATTGAATTGAATTTAAACATAAACACAAACAAAAACAATATCCACCAGGATCAATGATACAACATTTAAGTATTGTGAGAAATACAACTTTGACAAAGCCAAGTCGCTGATCTCCTTTTTACTTGTGCACAACTATAGTGGAAACTACCATTACATTTTACACACTTGATAATTTTTCCAAAATCTGGTCTTCTGCATATTTTGCAGGCTACATGTGGCTGTAAGGAAGGGTCATGTTTTCTTGTAAGGAGTTCAGGTAATACTGTTGAGATGAAGACATGTTGTGCCTTAGGTAACATCTCCATCAGAAACTCATGGTTTTTCTGAATGCGTTGCACTATGATCTCATTTCTTGTCCATAACACAAAATCACAGTAGTCTAGGTCAGACACATACATGCGGAGTTGGGTTTGGAAATAGTATGGGTGTGTAGTCTTTAATGTAAATGATGTGTCAAGGCAGAAATGCTTGTCATCTGTGCTTCCTGTTTCCTCCATGGACTTACCCCAGAGAACAGCTGGGACATTTAGCTGTGTTTGGTTGTACTGCATTATGTTCATAAGGCATGTGTCGATGATATGTTTGGCTGTAGCCACAAGGTAAAACCTGGTACTTGTAATACGGCCAGCTCTATAGGTCTGCCAGTCTTTTGGGTTTGACTGCTGTTGTGTGACGAATTCTAGCCTCTCACACTGATGAGGCTGTAATTTAGTTTTTAGTCTGTGACATTTTTCCTCACTTTTCACTCCCAGCTCCTGTGGTGACAGATCCCTGAGTGTTTCGTCAAACAAAGCAGTCAAGGGCTCAGGTAGATTCGACTCTTCCTCCGTATCACTGCCGGGTGACGCTGTGTCTGTGTCGCTGTTTTCAAAGCTTGTCAGGACTGCAGCATCAGGGGCAATAGTCTTCAACTCCAGGATGTCATCATCTGTCAGCGCTGAAGGAGATAGACAAACATGTCATTACATACCAACATAACCCAAAACATATAACAATATAAAACATATAATTTCACCCTTGTTTTAGTACAGTGTAGATAATCACATGTCCAAAGGAAACTTCTCTAAATGCTTCATCTAAGTGCCAGTGTCAACTTCAGCATGCCTGTGGCTCTGGGAGTGGTACGATTGGTCATACTCCTGACTGTGTCCAATGTGGATGGAAGCTGCCTGCCTGGTCTCATTGGCTTACGAAAGCTGATATTTCTCAGTGGAGCTGGTTCGACTTCTCTCCTGTTCACTTTCCATACACTCTCTTGAGGTGACGGCTTGCTCCTCTATCATTCCCATTCTAATACAAAGTTCGACCTTGAACAAAATTGAGGCTGCATGACTACAGCATGACCCAAGTCTGAAATTAAATCACATGTTAAACATATTAATTGGAATAATCTCAACTATTGTTTATGTGTAGTCCTATGACAGAGTATGTTGGAAGTAAGCACCAGCCAAATGTCAAATTTGGCAGTGGCTGGTATCTTGCTCATTTAAAAAAAAAAAAAAGTTAATACTTGCTAAAGCACAGTCCACTTCTTTCTGACAGCAGAAAATTACAGAAATAAATCCGTCATAAACCAATCAAGATTAGGACATTGTCCACTGGTTTAAGAATACATAAATAAACTTACCCCGCCATGCAGGTGCAGTTAGCAGTGTGAATGTAGCACTTCTCCTTGTTGTATATCACCCATGCCTTGTACAACGACGTCTTCTTCCCTTGACGCTGAATCGGCAAGACTTCTGCTTTAAGAGCACAAAAACCTTTGCCTATATCTTTGTAGAAGATCTTCTGAACATGTCCAGACACAACATAATTATAGGCATCAAGCGACTTGTATGCGCATAGGCTTTCTCGAGTGTAGGGGCTAGGTTTATCTATTAGGTAAGAGTGAATAGCTGGCCACTGGATATCTGGCCATTTGCTAGTGTCATCTACCCAATTTTTAATGAAAGCTGGGTCAGCCAATACCAATTTGTTCAGATATTGTTCCCGGTCCTTAATCGACAACGAGAGTGCATATTCCAAAATATTCTGTGGTGGAGCGTCGACAGACATGTTCTTCCCTTTGTTTTCTGACCCCATTCGGCGCGAACAAACGTGTGCACATTCTCTCGGCTTGGAATGTTTACCAACAATGAAAGGGTCTATTCCCCTATACCAACTTCTATGTCAATGTTACCTTTACAAACCTAGACCATTGTGCCAATCAATGTTTTTTTTAAATGTTTTCTGATGTTCCAACCGGGGGGGTATACTACGAAGCTTGATTAGTGGGTTAGCGAGGTATGTTGAGCTCAAAGCCTGGGTTAGCTGTCATACGAAAGTCGCTCTCTTTTAGCGGA
>JAOPUI010000078.1:15344293-15358214 GCA_027123135.1 Urophycis floridana | reverse complement strand
GCTGATTGAAGAGGGGTGAGTGGGGTTAGCTGATTGAAGAGGGGTTAGTGGAGTTAGCTGATTGAAGAGGGGTTAGTAGGGTTTGCTGATTGAAGAGGGGTTAGTGGAGTTAGTAGGGTTTGCTGATTGAAGAGGGGTGAGTGGGGTTAGCTGATTGAAGAGGGGTGAGTGGAGTTAGCTGATTGAAGAGGGGTGAGTGGGGTTAGCTGATTGAAGAGGGGTTAGTGGAGTTAGCTGATTGAAGAGGGGTTAGTGGAGTTAGCTGATTGAAGAGGGGTGAGTGGAGTTAGCTGATTGAAGAGGGGTTAGTGGGGTTAGCTGATTGAAGAGGGGTGAGTGGGGTTAGCTGATTGAAGAGGGGTGAGTGGGGTTAGCTGATTGAAGAGGGGTGAGTTGGGTTAGCTGATTGAATAGGGGTGAGTGGGGTTAGCTGATTGAAGAGGGGTTAGTGGGGTTAGCGGGTTAGCGGGACAGCTAACAGAAGCCAACATGACACCCGAGTTTATTTCTGTTCTCTGCAGGGCAGAGCGGGAGACGTAGAGATAGAAGGAGAAAGCAGGAGAACTAGAAGGAGAGAGCAGGAGAACTAGAAGGAGAGAGGTAGAAGAACGCAGACAGAGAGGCGCCCAGCAGGCTTGGATGAGATGATGAGAGTGGCATACCGATGTGGAGCCGTGTGTGTGTGTGTGTGTGTGTGTGTGTATGTGTGTGTGTGTGTGCGTGTCTGTGTGTGCATGCGTGTGTGTGCGCCTGTGTGTGTGTGCGCCTGTGTGTGCGTGCGTGTGTGTGCGCCTGTGTGTGTGTCTGTGTGTGTGTGTGTGCGCCTGTGGTTGTGCGTTTCTGTGCGTGTGCGTGTGTGCCTGTGTGTGTGTGCGTGCGTGCGTGTGTGCGTGCGTGCGTGTTGACTCACGCTGGAGGGCCTCCCAGTAGGGTTTGAGGGCCTCGGCCACTCGGCTCAGTTCGGCGTTCTCTGCGTCACACTAGAACGCGGAACAAGAGCAGTGTGAGTGTGTGAGCAGCACACATCGCTTCCATTACCCTTTGAGTCCCGGCAAGGAGAAACAAATGAGTCGAGCCCTGTGTTGACATAACACGTTGCGTAACCACAGCGGCGCTGACAGCAGGGACGCTAGCTCCAAAGCTATCAAACAAACATCAACGCAACGCAAAGGAATTTGTCGTGTACAAAAATAGCATCGTACTTCATCTTCTCAAGAATGTGGAATTGCAGTCAATGCTTTGGAGCAGAAGAGCCAAGTCAAGCTAAAACTGTGTGTGTGTTGTATTCACACAAATAAGCTAACTAACTGGTTTTCATCAAGAACAGAATGAATGGTTTAAAAGCTTTACCTGCCAGCCATCCTGTGTATGCGTGTACACCTGGAACGGTGTGTCCACAGAGTCCAGCAGAATCCACAGTTGGCCTTGAGGGTCAAAGGTTATGTCCAGAGGGCAGTGGGTCAGGGTGAGCTGATGGCTGGGTGTCAGTCTGTCCTCAGAACCCTCCTCCAGGCTCAGGATCTGGACCGTAGGTACTCTGGAGACACGTACAGATCAGGAGGTCCCCATTACTAGACTACATCTTACATCATTTTAGGTACGACACGTTCAACTGACAACGTGCAACAGAGACATTTTATTATTGATTATTATTAGATCAACATAACTGAAGCCATTGCTGAACACAGAGAGCTGTGTCTAGTCTTGTTCTGAATTAGTTGGAAATGTGCCTGATTACAGAAGAAAAGTCGTTGTTGAAGGACATTTTCTGAATGGAGATAAGGAAGACTTTTGTGCATCATAAGGCACAGAGTATCACACCACACACTGAGAAAGCAGGTGAAGTACCTACATGCTGACAGTAGAGGGCGCCATAAAGCACCCAGACAGCAGGAACCCACTGTGAACCAAGTTGTTCCACAGGTTTCATGTCACCAGATCCCCTGCCCTCTCACTCTCTCTGACTCGTCATCACCATTCTGATCAATTAACTAATCAATTAATCAAACCACAAGATTAACAAACTATAGCCATCCACATATAATCCACAGTAATCCAGTGGAAAGGTCAACAGTGTCCTTCTAAGAAAATAGGAAGCATATCATTTGAAGTTCATCTCCACCATGGCATCAGTGCATGCAATTTTACAGCAGTAGATTGTATAATCTTGTATAAGACACCTGCAATCTACATCGGTTCTGTCACAATCTCTTTAGGTGAACTACAAGAACAGGCCTACTTTTCCTTATTTAATCTATGGTGTGGATAAGGCTCCCTTGACCTCCACAAAGCGCTGGTAAAAAGCATCCAGGAATACCTTTTACAACACAGCATAGCTTTGCGTTAGCCTCTCTCTACCCGGTGACCAGCTGATATATAGCGCCGGCCGTGCCTTCTTAATGTCAGGAGAAGCACGACAAGGTGCAGCGTTTCAACGACAAATAACTCACAGGACGTTGATGAAAAGCAGGTTACCACATTAAAGGCCACTTACTAATCCATATACTTATTGTGTGATAGAGGCAATATATTTAAATACATCAAAGCCTTACAGACTGCCTGCCTCTTGTACACAATGTACACAATGTACTCTTGTACACAATGCAGTGGTGTAGACCCAGACCTGCCGACCTTGAGGAGATGTTGAGTACACACATGTCCCCAACATCCCCCGGGGCCCCCCTCACACCCGACAGATACCCAGCAGTGAGGTGTTTCACTGATGTTGGGGGGGGGGGCAGCGGGGGAGCGCAGGCTGGCGGTGGGCTGTCGGGTGTGTGCGGGGGGGCGATAAGACTGCAGGTTGAAAGTGAACAGCTTCTTAGGGGAAGAGGGGGCTCTCTTGGGGGGGCTCTGACCTCTCACACTGCACTGCCACGTGTCGGCCGTCTGGTGAGCTGGTGATCCGACTCACGGCTGACCTCTGACCCGGCAGCAAGGTGGAGGGGGTCGCCACGGTGACAGGGAAGCAAGAGAAAAGTTAGTAGAACTTTTTAGCAGACAATTTTAATCTCTCCACACACACACACAGATACACAGACACACAGACACACAGACACACAGACACACAGACACACACACACACACACACACACACACACACACACACACACACACACACACACACACACACAATACATCGATAGCCACAGAGGAAAAACCTCCAATCTGCTAAAGCATCCAGGAAAAGTGAGGAAGTTGGTAATATAGTCCAAAAACAGCATATTGTATCGGTATCCTTAAAAAATAGCAATTCAGCAAACACACCTTTTTCAGGTATGAGGTTCTGCTCTTCAGCAGTCAATACATATATATAGACATACAGATATACATAGATCTACAGTATGGCTATCTATATATAAATATATAGATGATATTTTAGTCATTTCAACACATGTCTCTAGTCTTCTGAAGCCCCGCTAGTTCTCACCACATTGGGGGGGGGAACAGGGAGAGGTGTATTTTGGAGCACATGCTGTAGAGCATCACAGCTGGTGTTTCCATACTGGGCTGTCAGGAATGTCTCAGACGATAAATAACTCACCACACAGACCCCAGGCCTTTATGGGCATTACAGTGTGGACACCAGGCTATGTGAAGCTACGGTACCAATAGTATTGTACATAACAAACGGCTTTGTGTGACTGTTACCAGTAGGAGTTAAACAAGTGTTGCAGTGTTTAGTCGTTTGGCAGAGGTTTCTAGCAGAGGACCATGCGATGGGGAAGGTGTGGGCGGTGCGTTACCTTCTCCTCCTCCTCCCCCTGTTGGGTGACGCTGGGTGCTTCCCTCAGCTTCCTGATGTCCCAGCTCTGGAGCTCACGCCCGGACTCATACTGCCACAGAATCACAGTCCCATCCTGAGAGTGGGCGACACAACAAGAGAGAGAGAGAGAGTTTAATCGCAAGACCCAAGTAGCCAATCATCACACAATCAAGGTTTGATGTTCTGAGAGACGAGGCTCACCCCTGATCCAGAGAGCAGCCACTCCCTGTGGGCCTCAGGGATCAACAGAGAACTGACGAACCTGGAGACATCACAGGGGACATTGGACAAATGGTTCTGTGATCCTCCACATAACGGTTTTATGTGGAGGACCAAAGGCAGCTACTTCCCAGCTCTGAGCCAACATAGTTAAAATGTTCAAATGTGGAAATACATCCGATACTCTACAAAGAGAGACATAAACATAGATCCAGTGATATGGGCTGCGTAACGACCTGACGACATATGATACGCCATGATTATCATTATTCATACTACAAGTGGAGGCATGGCGGGCGGCCAGAGCGAGGCGTGCGTGTCAACACTGCGGCAGAGCATCACTCACTCGCGGTGGGCCAGGCAGAAGGCCTGGATGTTGTAGGGAGACTTGAGGTGGCTGACCCGGATCTTCTCGTCCCGGTCGGCGCTGATGACGTAGCGGTCGTCGGGCGAGAGCGTCTGGGGAGCCAACGGAAATGATTACATCTCGAGGAGGACTGAGGACTAAGTACTTTTCACCTTCTCTGTCTGTATATATATATATATAGTTTATACAGGCAGAGAAGAGAAAACTGTCCTTTGTGATTTTCCACCACTTTAGAGATATAGACATTGAGTTCTGAAAACTGCGACCAGGTATATACCAATAATAAACCACTGAAAGTAAGCTGTTGGGGGCTTCAATATGCAATATGCAATATTCATTAATGCTGTGTTCACACCATATTGGCTTCAATATACACTCACAGGCCACTTTATTAGATACACCTTGCTAGTGCCGAGTTGGACCCCCTTCTGCCTTCAGAACTGCCTTAAGTCTTAGTGGCATAGATTCAACAAGGTGTTGGAAACATTCCTCAGAGATTTTGGTCCACATGGACATGATAAACACAGTTGCTGCAGATTTGTCGGCTGCTCATCCATGATGCGAATCTCCCATTCCAACAAATCCCAAAGGTGCTCTATTGGATTGAGATCTGGGGACTGTGGAGGCCAGTGGAGTATGTTAAACTCATTGTCATGTTCAAGAAACCAGTTTGAGATTATTTGAGCTTTGTGGCAATTGTGCCAAGAAAATGTCCCCTGCCATCTGAATGTCGCAGCTGAAATCGAGACTCATCAGACCAGGCAACGTTTTTCCAATCTTCTATTGTCCAATTTTGTATTAATTGTAGCCTCAGTTCCCTGTTCTAAGCTGACAGGAGTGGCCATTGGTGTGGTCTTCTGCTGCTGTAGACCATCTGCTTCAAGGTTCAACGTGTTAAGCGTTCAGAGATATTCTGCATACCTTGGTTGTAACGAGTGGTTATCTGAGTTACTGTTGCCTTTCTATTATCTCAAACGAGTCTGGCCATTCTCCTCTGACTGCTGACATCAACGAGGCATTTTGTCCACACAACTACGGCTCACTGGATATTTTTTGGATTCTGGATATCTCTTTTTTGTAAACCCTAGAGATAGTTGTGCATGAAAATCCCAGTAGGTCAGCAGTTTCCAAAATACTCAGACCAGCTCGTCTGGTACCAACAACCATGCCACGTTCAAAGTCACTTAAATCCCTATTCTTCCCCATTGTGATGCTCAGTTTGACCTTCATCAATTCATCCTCACCATGTCTACATGCCTAAATGCAATGAGTTGCTGCAATGTGATTGGCTGATTAGCTATTTGTGTTAACAAGAAATTGAACAGGTGTACCTAATAAAGTGGCTGGTGAGTGTAGTTACTAAAGACATGTGTCCTGATTGGTCCATTACGATGAGAACATGAGCTGGTCTTACCAGAGCCAGCAGCATGGAGAGGTGACCCAGCTTCAGCTCCCCGGCCCTATGGGGCTCCTTCACAGAGAACGAGTAGACGTCACCAGACTTGTCGGCCACCAACACCTGGTCTTCAGCCTGGCTGAACACCAGGGAGGTGCACCTTCGCACCACCCACCTGGCCCACAGGGAAACCATAACAAACATGCATGTGAATGGTTTGTGAGGTCAGGCAATACATTGATGATGGAAGACAAAGCTACATTGGGTTGAGAGACCCTCTAAACAAACTTGTTTAGTAGGGATGGTGGAAGGTAGGTCTGAAATGCTCTGGGAGGCGGTAATTGTGATGAAACATTGCTTTATGTCACCTTGTGCTGATGCACTGCCATGGATCATCACAGCGGAACAGAACAAGGCGTTTGGAGTCGTCTGTGAGCGCTGCCAGTCTTCCAGAGGACGACACAGCGACGGCCAGGATTTTGTCATTTCCCGTCTCATCAGCACCACAGTCATCACTGATTACAGAAGTCGTTGAGATTGGGGTATAAACAACAATAAAACATCCATGACAATATATAACAATATAGCCTATATGTCACATATTAGTCAGTCTACTCGCAAGTAATTGATCAAGAAATAAAAAAAAAATGATGACAGGGTCCTCATGACAGGTTCCTCGACGTCAAAGATCTCCACTACCTTTTATTGTCACTCTCTGTGTCCTTCGGTTTCTTTTCAGCGGCGCTGCAGTCAAACACGAATGGTTCTCTGTAATGAAGACAGGTGCAAATGAGTATCACAAATTATATAGATGAGTTAGCAGCCATAAAGGTAGGCTACTATAAGTCCCAGTGTATAACATGCACGTACAAGGCAAACAGACATTACTGTTTCTGCGCGATATCTCAGCATAGCAACCCAAGGGCTTACTAACCTGGCATGTTTGGTGTGAATAGAAATGAGTTTGGTGTCACATGTGGAAACAACCCAATCTCCACAAGCACTGATAGTAGCCATTGCTGGAAAGCTATGCGACCGCTGTCACGTGGACACTTCTCTATTTTGGCGCACGTAAAATACGTCATCACATCCCAAAGTACAGAATGTACACAACATGCAGAGACAGAGGCGTGTATGCAGAGAACACAGTGTTCTCGCCTCAAATATTGTCTCTCGTATTTATATGTTGAGTTCGGTTGAATGCATACATTGTATTAATACAGCGGACTTGTGTATAAAGGGCAATTATGAATGGTCGAGAACTTAAAGACAACATAAGAAAGCACCTGGGTACCCCTAAGAAAGGGGGCGTTGCTGACACGCGTGTGTGTCACTGTGTGCTGCACAAAACGAATAATCCCACACTTGTTCAAACTTTCTGTCTTTGGGCATCAACCTGTAGCCCGGACGAGCGCTGTTGCCTTCCATATTATGTAATTCATTGAGATTTGGTTAAAACAACAGCAGCCTTTCCCTTCGGCGCCGTTCATAGACATCGAGTGTCGGCAAGTGGAATTCGGCGCAAAGTGGTAAATTCTCATCCTCGTGTAATTTGTTCGCTTGAGTTGAAACATTTTCTTTTGTAGTTATTATCGGTGGCGGTTTGCTAACATATGCGTTGGTATTTAATGGCAGAGCTGTAGCCTACAATCACAGAAGCACAGAGAAACATGGCGACCTCACTGCTGAGGATGGGAAGGCTGGGCTCTCTGAAGGTAATGCCAAATACAATTATTGCACAATTTAAATTAAATTAATGCTTTCACTCGCAATGTTTGTGCCTTGCTCACAGTCAGAAGCACACCTAGACGGGACTTGTAGGGCTATGTCTGTAGTAGGCCTACACCTAAATGACAGGCCTGCTGCATGTATGATTGGCAGGATCGCATCAGCGCACAACCCGTAAATGTATGGGGTTGTGTTTCTTCTAGGCGTCGCTATCTTCACCGTTTATTCTCTTTCCCGTGTGTTACGTTTTAAAATTACGAGACGCGAAATTGGAAATAATTGCAAAACCTCAATCATACCTTCTGCACCCAAAAATGGCTCTCGAAATTTTGGGGCATTTTTGTTTCAAACTGGTTACATCTAGCCTGAAACCCTCCTAATATAACTTGATGTCTGCTTTCATTGCAATGTGATTCACATAGACAGGATGCATGTATTTCAGGGATGAATGCTATCTATATGACTAGTAAAGACTGTCCGTGAATGTTCGTTTCGCAGTGTTTGAGGCCTGAGAGCTGCAGGTCTCCCAACCGAGTACAGGCAGTTGCAGCCCTAAGCACGAAATCCGGAGGAGGCAAGAAGCCCATTAAAAAGACCAACCAAGGTAGCCTTCTTCTGAGAATGTCACGGTATTGTTGTTTGTTGTAAGGCAGTGATCGACGTACAGGCATGACTGATCTCGTTTGGTCACTTCCATACAAAAAACAGCATTCCTTATGTAAGGCTTTGACACGGTTCCCCATTTTGACCTTCAGCTTGTCTCTACCAGTTGCTTCCATCCTTCCAAATTTGACCCCTAAGCATATTTTCCTTGCACGTATGGACCAAGGTATTCAAGATGTGCACTTAAACTCACTTAATATTATGACAATAGCTATTGAACACATTTGGATGAAACATACTGATAGGTTTGTACTTGATGGACAATAATACATTGGACTAGAAACATGAAATTGCTCATATCTGGCAAACGTTTTACTTATGTATTTATGTGTTAATGCATGCACAGGGTGTAATTTGTAATTAAGACATTTTACAACATCTATTGATTAAGGGAAAGACATGGAAGGGTAATGGCCAATTCATGAACCTAAATGGAAAACCATTGTAATCTCACCAGTCATGCTTGTACCTCAGTCTGTCTTATATTGTGTTTTGAATTTTTCCTTTTTCCCCCACAGCAATCGTCAGCAATCTGTGTACCCTTTTCCCAAACACCTTTTTAAAGCTTACTTCTATCCTTTTTTAAATGAGCATGATGGATTTTAGAGGGCTGTGTTATAAGGATTACCTGTAATGTTCTCCTTTTTTAAAGTTTTGTTGTCATATAAATGGATTAGAGATCTCCTCTTCTCTCCAATACTTAACTTAATTTAATGTCTATTTGCTTTGTAACTGTAAATTGTAACTAAGTTTCTATTTTGAATGTTGGATGAATGAATTTCTTCAAATGTGATGGTTAATTGTGAACTAATGATGGGGAATTATTTGTTTGTTTGCAAATTGGGCTTACAATTAATTTAAGGCAAAATTAACTCTTCACCTGCTTGTACTCCTTCATCCTAGACAAAAAGCCTCCTAAAACATACTTCGATTTAGAGAAACTAGTCCAGCACAAGACCTTTGTGGAGGTGCCCAAGACCAACCCCACCCTCAAGGTGGCAGAAGCTGCAGCTGCAGCTGCAGCCAAGCCTGCTGCAGAGCACATTGCTGCTGCTGTTGCAGCTGAACCTGCAGCCAGCATTGCTGCTGTGGAAGCGCCTGTCGCTGAGGCAGTGGCAGAAGCGGTGGCCCCTGTTACTGAGGCTGTGGCCCCTGCCATTGAAGCTGTGGAAGAAGCTGTGGCCCCCGTTGTTGAGGCTGTGGCAGAGGCTGTGGCCCCTGCCATTGAGGCTGTGGCCCCTGCCATTGAGGCTGCGGCCCCTGCCATTGAAGCTGTGGTCCCTGGAGCTGAGGCTGTGGCCCCTGCCATTGAAGCTGTGGCAGAAGTTGCGGCCCCCGTTGTTGAGGCTGTGGTAGAGGCTGCAGCCCCTGTTGTTGAGGCTGTAGTAGAGGCTGTTGAGGCTGTGGCTCCCGTCATTGAAGCTGCTGCTCCCGTAGCAGCAGCTGCCCCTGAGCCTGCTGTGGAGGCTGCCCCTGAGCCCATTGTAGAGGCTGCCCCTGAGCCCATTGTAGAGGCTGCCCCTGAGCCCATTGTAGAGGCTGCCCCTGAACCCATTGTAGAGGCTGCCCCTGAACCCATTGTAGAGGCTGCCCCTGAGCCCATTGTAGAGGCTGCCCCTGAGCCCATTGTGGAGGCTGCCCCTGAGCCCATTGTGGAGGCTGCCCCTGAGCCCACTGTAGAGGCTGCCCCTGAGCCCATTGTAGAGGCTGCCCCTGAGCCCATTGTAGAGGCTGCCCCTGAGCCCACTGTGGAAGCTGCCCCTGAGCCCATTATGGAGGCTGCCCCTGAGCCCGTTGTGGAGGCTGCCCCTGAGCCCGTTGTGGAGGCTGCCCCTGAACCCCTTGTGGAAGCTGCCCCTGAGCCCGTTGCGGAGGCTGCCCCTGAGCCCGTTGCGGAGGCTGCCCCTGAGCCCGTTGCGGAGGCTGCCCCTGAGCCCGTTGTGGAGGCTGCCCCAGCAGCTGAAGTAACCCCTGAAGCCCCACCTGCTGAAGCAGTGACTGAAGCACCCATTGAGGCTGCCCCTGCTGTGGAGGCTAGCCCAGAGGCTGTAGTGGAAGCGGCCCCAGCTGAGGCTGCAGTTGAGGAGTTGCTGGATCCTGCGCCAGTCTTGGCTGAAGCAGCAGCAGGAGAGGAGATCCAGGCTGTGTCTGAAGCCGTTGAACCACCTGAGGGTACACAATGCACCCCCCCCCTCCCTGTACCACCACCATTAGATATTCAACTTCTCTTTCCCATGTGGATTGTGCTGTATTTTAATTGAATTCATTTAGTGTGTTTATTTAAGGATAAACTGTAAATGTACGCTGATGACAAAAATCTGTCGCTTCGCACCACTCATTCCCTCTGCTTTTCATATCAGTTTGTTTTTGAAATTAGTATTTCATGGATACAGCTCAATGTCCCACCTTACCCCTGCTCCACCACTCCCTACACCTGTTAATTGTGTAATTATAACCCACACACTACCCAGCACAGTTCCTCCTTAGCTGCTAAATTCACTGTCCCTGAACCCACTCATGCAATAGTTCCTTCAATGGTCACTGCTGTTTCCTTGTAATCTGCCACTGCATGATGTGGTGTGTGCGCCTGCATTTCTGTTTGACTGGTCTGCTTTTGCTCTTTAATATCTGTGAGGCTGCTTAACATTAGTAACCCTAGTAACCCTATCTGCGGTAGTCTCCGCCCTCTTTGCCTACGACTTCTGCACTCTCTGGCAGTTAACATGGTAACGTCGTGTTCAAAGAGGGAATTGTGTTCTTCCCTTTCATGTTTTCCTTTTTGTATTTTAAAATGATCCTTTTTCCCCCCGTCCTCCATCACCCAGTTTTGGGTAACTGGTATTACTGCGTGTGTGTTGTATTGTATTGGTGGTTGTTTGTTAATGGTGAAACCATAGTACTGCACTGTTTGGGGAACCACCTTTCCTTTCCCAGTCGCTTGGAGGAGATTGTTCAACCAACTTTCTCCTGTGCCCTCCCCCCACACTCCTAATGTGTAGTTCTGGTTTGTTATGGTTGTCCATAACAAGTTGCCCTTGTCCTTCCCAACTGTTTTTCAGTTGTTTGTATTTGAAGTACTGTAACCTCTCCTTTAAACCACTTTCTTCCTGTTTTAAAAGCTCACTGATGTGCATGATGATGAGAGGGGATTGGGTGGCGCACGGACTTGGTTTTCTTCTTGTCCAGAGGAGTTCTGAAGCTACGGCTGCCTAATGAGACTCGAATGGGGAAACCGTTCTGTCTGCAGCGATGACGAGTCTCCACACGTTACGAGTAGCATGGCAGTGACAGCAGCTCTGTAACACTTCAATAGTCAACCTTTTTTATTTATTTAACCACCTTCCTTCCTTCTTCCTGTTTCACCTCCCGTAGCTGTCCACTATCCCAGGTTCTGGTGTTCTGCATGAGGGTTTCAGGATTTTAGTTTTCATTCTAGCTAAATGGGACAGATGCTACCAACACTTCCGTGCTCTGTCTTGTATATCTTATCTTATATAATTGTTGAATTGTTTTTCTCCTGTTGCTCGCAGTACTAGACCCCATTCAGAAGCTCTTCATAGATTCCATACGGGCGTACAACACAAGCAGCCAGTAAGTCCGTAAAGTGAATTGCAACGGAGGCACAAACATTTCTGTGCGAGTCCACATACAAGTGGCCGGTGCACCTCATTGGTATGTGTAAGCTGATGCTGACCTCCTTTGACCCCAGGAGCAGCGGTGGCATGGTGGATGCGGGGGCGGAGTACAAGAAGGCCCTGGCCGAGGAGATGACCAAGCTCCAGAGACTCTACGGGGGCGGGGACCTCGAGGCCTTCCCGGAGTTCAAGTTCCCCGGTGAGTTGACCACACCACGGGTACCACTGCACCTGTTGTCATGGTAACACTGATGCAGTAACACTGGACCCGGCTTTAGAATAATTTTTAAAAGCTTCATGCGGGGGTTGGGGGGGGATGATGATATTCTATTGGTTTGGTTCTATGAGCCAAAAGGTCCTGAGTTGGATGGATCCTTCATAGTTCTGTTTTTTTTTTTTTTTTGCACATTCTCGTCCTTTGTGATCAAGTTCAACAAAGTTCAAATGATCTGATATTTATTTCAGTTTTTTCTACTTCCAATTTATTTTTCAGAGCCCAAGTTTGATGAAGTTTCCTCCAAATGAAGACCAGGCCCTTTTATGGCACCATGCGTTTCCTGCTGTCTTTCCTGCTCTTTCAGTGGCTGGCGTTGTTACTGTGACTTAAGTAATGTTAAAAAACAAATCCTTTCTGCTGTTTTTCTATGTGTGAATGTAGATGTTGGAGCACTTAGATGTTCCCTGGGAATTGAAGCTGTTGTGTTTCTCTGGAGGAACGACTAGCTGACAGCTGTGGGGATGTGCTTTGTTGAAGGGGAGGTGGGACAGAACACGAATAAACTCCAATTTATGTTTGTAATATGATTGGATGGAAATATCTTTGTTTCTGATGCACAGCATGACATACAATTTTACTTAAATGATTGTCCAAATAGATCTGTTAACTTTTAGGGTGTTGCATTTACAACCACGTTCAGTCTAGCTGATGGATTATGTTGCTTTTGTTTATTCAGAATATGTGTTCATTAGATCAATTCTGAAATGCCGTCATAATTACCGTCATAAAACGTCATAAAACGCCATAATTGATCAGTGTTGAAACCTGTTTCTATTTTGGACGTGGCTTCTTCAGAATCCTGTGTATTTTACCAGGTGGTTCATTCACACAGCCTACAAGGTTTTTTTTTGGCGGGGGGGGGATTAATTGCGGCATGTCATACTCCCAGGCTGCCATGCCGCCAACCGGGGTGGCGTGTCTTTTTTTACTTAAGCACTTTTTTGTTTTTACACTCCAGACACACGCAGACGCTGAACCAGCATCAGAGTAGATGGCGTTTTCGTGTAATTGTGGGGCCCCTGCAGGCGATATGGTGCCTTACGCTTCACTAGACAATTACTCAAATTGACACTGACCTAATTGAATGAGCCATCGACAAAAGACTTCATACACATGTAACAAGGGAGGTGTTCTCTGCAAGTTTCAAGTTCCTGGCACCTTCCAAAGTGGACTCATAACTGCCAGAATAATGCTCGCTAATTGGCATATTTAGGTTTGCAATTTTTTTCTGATCAAAAGTCCGAAAAATGAAACTCGTGTAGCATGTGTACCAAATTGCGCGTCATTTTATCCAATGATTATTTAGAATTTGTTTTTGAAATCTATTCATATTATGCATGCGACACTATCGAGACATTTATGGGTCAACACATTTTCATGTAAAATAAGATCTGTAGGCCTACAACAAGATTCAGACATGAATCTAAATCAGGGCGACAGAGCTGTTTGAATACAAATGCAGGGAATACAAATGCCTATAGCAAATTTGAAAACCTTTGCGTAATCGGGCTGAGCTATATGGCTTTGGCAATACGGAATAATACCTAAACCTTACCGTAACAAAACGTATCCACTGATAATCTGTCAATAACTAAATACAAAAAGTGGGTGTTTGCTCTCTAGTGGAACAGTTGCGAATGACACCATCGATTGTTATTTGCTTGACGTTGATAGATTTTTAGAAATAATGAAATCCTATTGATACTGCTAATACAACAAGTCCATCTAATTACGGTGAAGGCAGATGATAAACAGTAATGTTGAGTCTGCATTTGTATAGATTGTGAAACCCATTCAGTAGGCTAAATACATTTGATAGTGTGTTTATATATATATACAAATACTTACAGATAAATACTTTTGCTACATC
>JAOPUI010000078.1:15156712-15166858 GCA_027123135.1 Urophycis floridana | reverse complement strand
ACACACACACACACACACACACACACACACACACACACACACACACTCTCACACACACACGCACACACACACACACATACAGATACACACAGAGATACACACCACATACACACACTCTCACACACACACACACACACACACACACTCTCACACACACACGCACACACACACACACACACACACACACACACACATACGCACATACAAACACACACACACAGACATATCGTACAAGGATCCTGTTTGTGGATGTCAGCTCCTACCTTCAACACCATCATTCCGGCTCTGTTGGAAGTTCTCCCAGCTGCACATGCCTGACAAGCCTTACTCTCCCTGCAGGTGGATCACAGACTTCCTGTCTGACAGGAAGCAGCACGTGAAGCTGGGGAAACACGTCTCCGACTTGGACCATCAGCACCAGATCAACTCAAGGCTGTGTTCTTACCACTCTGCTCTTCTCCCTGTACACCAACAGCTGCACCTCCAGTCACCAGTCCGTCAGGCTCCTGATGTTTGTGGACGACACCACCCTCAATGGACTCATCTCTGGTGGGGAGGAGTCCGCCTACAGGTGGGAGACTGACCATCTGGTGACCTGGTGTGGCCAGAACCACCTGGAGCTCAACACTCTGAAGACAGTGGAGATGGTTGTGGATTTTAGGAAGAACACAGCCCCACCTATGTGACTCGCCAGACAACGCTGTGGAGTCCTTCTGCTTCCTGGGCTCCGTCATCACTCAGGACCTCAGGTGGGAGATGAACATTAGCTCCCTCGTCAAAAAAGCACAACAGTGGATGCACTTCCTGCAGCAGCTGAAGAAGTTCAACCTGCCAAGGACAATGATGGTGCACTTCTACACTGCCATCATGGAGTCCATCCTCACCTCCTCCGTCACCATCTGGCACGCTGCTGCCACTGCCAAGGACAAGGGCAGACTGCAGCGCATCATTCGCTCTGCGGAGAAGGTGATGGGCTGCAATCTGCCGTCCCTCCAGGACCTGCACACCACCAGGACCCTGAGGCGGGCGGCAAAGGTTGTGTCCGACCCCTCTCACCCCGGACGCAAACTTTTTGAAACATTCCCCTCTGGCATCAGGACCAAAGCCTAGTCCCAAATGCAGACTGCTCTGCTTATACGAAATGAACATTCGTGTGAGGGTACAGTCTAGTAGCCTAATGAAGGCATCTAGCATTTGAAAACACTTTACAAAAGACACTCCGAGCACTCATCCTTGTATTTTAGTTTTGACATCATACATGTGATCAAGAGACAGCCCAGCTAGTTAACAGCAAGGCTGTTAATTAGCTGTTTAATCTGAATACATCACCATAGCTCTTCTTCCAACACATTTTTAATTTGAGAAAATGAATTCACATGAAATTGCACATAAAAAAATATGTATTTTACATGATCCAATAAGAATGGGTCACAAGCCTAAGTTTGGGAGAGGCTGGCTGTGTTCACCTGAACATGTACTGAGTATCACCTACTGACGCTAAAATCTTTCAGTCTTACTCTTACTTACTCAAATTCCCAGTAAAGGACAAATGAACCGTGAATGATGACAATAGGTCCAGATAATGATAATATAGATTGCATACATTAATAGGCACATGCGTTCAAAATGCAGTGTAACATCAGCAGGCGCTGTTCACACTGTGAGTTTCTACTGTAATTAACTACAACTTAACCATTTTAACTTTTCCAGGCAGGATTGTGTTCCCCCTTCTCACAGGCACACACCCACACAGTCTGTCTGCTCTTTCTCACACACTGTCATATATCTGTCGGTCTGTCACCACTCTCTCTTCCATCTTCACTCTGCCTCCACTGCCTCACTCCCTCCCGCTCCCTCCATCACCTCACTCACTTCTACTCTCTCTCCCACTCTCTCTGTCTCTCTCTCTCAGGGCTTGAACTACATCTATGTCTCTCTTTCCTTCCCCCATCTTTCTCTCTCTCCCTCCCTCTCTACTGCTCTCTCTCTCTCTCTCTCTACTGCTCTCTCTCTCTCTCTCTCTCTCTCTCTCTCTCTCTCTCTCTCTCCCTCTCTCTCAGGGCTTGAACTTCTCTCCTCCGGGCCGAGTGCTGCATATCTATTATGTTCTGCTCGCTCATCCAGCATGACTCCTGTCCTCTGGTCCCTCTCTGTCTCTCTGTGTCTCTCTCTCTCTGTCTCCGCTCTCATTGGCTGAGAGGACCTGGAGGTGACGCCTGCCCTTTGGTTCCCCCCACCCCTCCTTCTCTCTCTGATTGGCTGGATGGGGCCTGGGAGGAAGGTCACTCCACACACCAGGGCAGTGCCAGAGCGCCTCCGCGGTCAACGGGAACACACGCTTTGGCGTTTTGGTGGAGAGAAGAAACAGCTGGAGGCGGCTAGAGGCACGGGAGAGGATTCTGTGTGTGAACAAATAATGTAAACAATCAGATATTTCTCTGTATTACACATACGAGCATACACAGGTCAACCTTCTATTGCCTTCTATCCACACACATATGTTTTGGTAGCACTAGCGTTTCTGCTTGATTTAGTGTCGTACATTACTGAACGTTGTGCAGCAGCCGCTGGTGTGGCTGGGCCACCAGGAGAGGACACCCCTGGGCCGACACTCTGAACCACCTCATCACACATGGACACAGCATTGGTACTCAAAGCTGGGCGCTGTTGGAATGCTCAGCGGAACCCCCGGTATTTGTATCCTCCATATTTCTCTCAAGGATTAATAAAGAAAGATATTCTCCTTGATTGTATTTTCTGGTGTGCTCGCCTTAAAAGTTACTTTATGTGGCTTTGTGTAACTGTATATCTGGGGATCTAAATTGTTAGCTGAAATTTGAAACTGTCTACATGGAGGTCTCTACAGACTGCTTCAAACCCCCCACTTAATGACACAGGTAGGCCCCGGCTCATTGTGACTCAATTCAAAGCTCCATTGGACTAGCATAACAGTATTGCTAACAGTAATTAGTGTCTTTTAGACTGGGATGCAGTTACATAGGCTATAGATCCGTTTGCAGACACTCACTTGTGCACCCAGCGGCTCCAAAAGCACACTCAGTTAATTAACGTGGACTATATTATATATGTATACACAAATACGAAAATAACATTGTTGTGCTTCATTTAGCATGAAACTATACATTTCCTTTTGTTTGAACCATTTCAGAAAAAAGTAGGCCTCGTTGTTCCGTTGATTCCCATGCAGACCAGAGGAGGAAACAGCGCCATCTGCCGTGTCCTTATCCAACGACAACGTGTCTATCTAGATCGCTTTATTACATCGCGGTCGACGTGTTGCACATTTTAAACATCGCAAGGCGCACTCATTTATTATCTCTAATAGATCAGGATATATTTGGCGGATCTTCTTGTCAAAATAGATCTCACAATCAACATGAACATCCACCACTGTGCTTTTCTGTCCCTCGTCAGCAGCAGTAGCATGAGAGAGGAGTAGATACGAGTGGCGCTCTCTGTTCTGACTACTGAAGTTCATCTGATTGTAACAGAATGGGTGGACATCCAGGCTCCATGCGTTATCCACCACGCCGTGGGGCTCGTTTCGTAAGCATGTGTGGGCTGTCGTTTATCTCCTGGAGCCAGCCGGGGCGGTGGGCGTGGCTTCGGGATACATAACAACTTTAAAGCGTTAGACAACTCTCACCCAAAGGTTGGACGGGCCGCATGACACACACTGTAAAGCATGACAGCCTCCTCTATAAAACGATAAGTGCGCATTATAACAACGCATCAGGTAGGCCTACGTGTTTCAGTGGTTATTGTTGAATGGACTGTGTTGACTTGTGACGGGATGAGATGTTACCGAAGCGGATATTTTGTTGTGTTGCTTTGGACATTCGTCCCAGTAGGGGAAAGTAGATGAGTCTTTTGGTTCCGATTTATCTGGAAACCCAGAGTTTCGGTTCCTGTTCTCCTCCGTGATCCAGGCGTCTCTGGGGCAGGCTAATATTGCGATTGTAAGTGTTTAAAGACTTGTACAACAATGCTACGGTTATTTTTATGCCAATCAAATGGATACGATTATTGTGATATTGTGAAAGTTTCTATTACAAAAATCATTATTTTAACTGCAGTTAATGTGGAATTATTTTAATTATTATTTTTTTCATAGTAACAGTACTTTTTTAGTCCTAATGTCTCACATCACTTGAACTAGACAAATTTTTCCCACAACTTTTTTGTCTTTGTACAAATCAAGTAATGCCCGTCCAACCCCTGCATTGTTTGTATACAGTCTGTGGTTACTCCATTCCTGATGATACTCAACATTATCCCTTCCATCCCATATCCCTATGACCTCCGTGAAGTACCCCTGCACTTTCCACTGAGGGAAAGTAGGCCGTGACGCGTGTCTGTCTGGAGAGAGACAGTCTGTCCATCATGTCGGTGGGGGGGATGAGAGCCCCCCTGCTGTGGGAGTCCAGACAGGAGGAGGAGGAGGTCCAGGTCCTCCACAGTGAGGAGGAGGTCGAGGTCCTCCACAACCAGGAGGAGGTGGTCCACAGGGCCCACCCCGCGGTGGGCATCCTGGGCTCGGGGGACTTCTCCCGCTCTCTGGCCGCCAGGCTGCTGGCCTCGGGTCACCGGGCTCTGGTGGGCAGCCGGGACCCCTCCCGTCTCCCCCGGGGGCTCTTCCCCCGGGGGGCGGAGCTGGTGTCGCAGAGGGAGGCGGTGCTGGGCGCGGAGAGGGTGGTGTTCGCGGCGCTGTTCCCCGAGCACTACGACAGCCTGGCGGGCCTGAGGGAGGATCTGGCCGGGAAGGTGCTGGTGGACGTGAGCAACGCGGCGGAGCCGGGCGGCGGGCCGGAGGGCTCCAACGCCCAGCGGCTGGCCCGGATGTTCCCCCAGAGCCGCGTGGTGAAGGGCTTCAACGTGATCTCGGCCTGGGCCCTCCAGACGGGGGCCCATGATGGCAGCAGGCAGGTAGGGGCCCAGGCAGCCCCCCAGGGGCCGCACGCTACTCCACGACCATTCAACACATGACGAGCATCATCTCTGGGATGTCAGTGTGGCTTTATCAGTGATATCCATCAGTGGAAATACTTTTGATCATTTGTTGAATATTCTTTCTATAATGACTGGAAGAAATGACTGACTCAGTCAGTATTCATGGGTGATCTACAATCAGTCAGCAGCCCACATTTATTTTTAGAAAGTAACTATTAGTGGATAATAGTGGATATGAATTGTTTCGATGCCATTGAGTCACGTCTTCCAGAAGGATTCATCGACGGACCTTAGACGTTAGGATGTCATAATAATAGGATATGATATGAGAGTTATTGGTATCATGTTATTACTTGTTAGTATTTATTTAAATCCTTTGAACAGTCATCATGAACTGTGTAGTCATCAAAAACTGCCTGGTGATTTCAGGTGATCTTTGACCCCCAGAGCATAGCAGTAGACTATTCTTACCTGCTGAGCTGAATGGAGAATGAACTACAATTATCAACAGGATGTGAAGAAACAAGCTTTGACCTTTTGTCAGACGTCCGTGTAATAGGTTTCAGATATTTTTTTTCGGAAGTCAGCGGCTCGCCCGGCCTGCGTCATCTCATAATACCACTCTGTACCTCAAGAGGTCACTACAGCGTCTGCTCTGCCCTGAGAGAATGAAGAAGTAGCACATAACTCTAACCCTGTTAACTGCCCCCCGCCCCCCCGCCCCCACAAGGTGCTGATCTGTGGAGACTGCCCCGTCTCCAAGGCGGCGGTGGTGCAGCTGGCCCACCGCATGGGCTTCAGGCCCCTGGACCTGGGGTGCCTGGGGGCGGCGGGGGCCATCGAGGAGGCCCCCCTGCGGGCCTTCCCCTCCTGGAGGGGGCCGGTGCTCACCACCCTCTTCCTCTTCCTCTTCCTGTACGGCTACGGCTTCCTGAAGTACGTGCTGTTCCCGTACCTGGCGTGCGGCCAGAACAACTTCTATCAGCTGCCCCTTGAGAGCGTCAACCAAACGCTGCCTGCCGTTGCCATGGTGACCCTGGGGCTGGTTTACCTGCCAGGTACACCCTGACTATTGTCCCCTGCTGTATTATTCCCAGGGTGGTGGCGGGGGGGGACTTATACCTAAATATTCCCTTTTCAAACTCTACACCTTTTGAAGTGACTAACTATGGTGGAAAATAACTGACACTCTGGTCCTCAGGTTTGCTGGCTGCAGGCCTTCAGCTGAGCAGGGGAACCAAGTACAGGAGGTTCCCCAGCTGGCTGGACGGCTGGCTGACTAGCCGCAAGCAGCTGGGCCTGCTGAGCTTTCTGTGCGCGGGGCTGCATGCCGTCTACAGTATGTGTCTCTCTGTACGGAGGGCTGCCCAGTACAGGCTCGTCAACGCAGCTTACAGACAGGTGTGTGTGTGTGGTGTGTGTCTCTCTCTCTCTCTCTCTCTGTCAATATTTGCGGTTAACTGATGGGTTTCTGGTTCTACATCTCTAGGTAAAGGCGGGCATACCTAGCTCCTGGGAGGAGCAGAAAGTGTGGCGGTCAGACCTTTACTTGTCAAGTGGAATTCTGGGATTTGGAGTTCTCTGTGTGTTGGCCATTACCTCTCTTCCCTCAGTGGGAAACGCCTTAAACTGGAGGGAGTTCACCTTCGTCCAGGTCAGAATGAACTATTATAATAACGAAATGTAAACTGATACATTATGTTACAGTTTGTAAAACCTGCGTTAACATGAGAAAAACACATGACAGAGGCCAATGTTAACAATATCATGTGATTTGGGAACATTTGTCATTTTAATCAATTTTCACTATGATTTTCAGCTTAGACCAAAAAGCTTAATCATTTAATCATTCCATCATAAGTTGATTCTGTATAGATCTACTTAATTTATATTAGCAGATACATGTCAACAAACTCTGTGTGTGTGTGTGTGTGTGTGTGCGTGTGTGCGTGTGTGTGTGTGTGCGTGCGTGTGCGTGTGCGTGTGTGTGCGCGCGCGTGTGTGCGCGCGCGTGTGTGCGCGTGCGTCGTGCAGTCGGGACTGGGCTACGCTGCGTTGACGCTGGCCGTGATGCACACACTGTTCTTCGGCTGGGACATGGCCTTCTCCCCGGGCTCCTACTCCTACTACCTCCCCCCGCTGTTCCTGCTGGCCCTGGTGTTGCCCTGCGTGGTGCTGGTGGGCAGACTGCTCCTGGCCCTGCCCTGCCTCGCCCGCAGGCTGGCAAAGATCCGCCGCGGCTGGGAGGGCAAGAGGGCCCGCCCTCCGCCCAAAGACCAGGAAGTAGGGCCGCCCAATGGGGCCATGGCGGACGGCTGAGGAACAAAGAAGTGAAGCGCATTGAAGTGACATGCCCGATGACTGTTGATTGGTTCTCGGTAATGGTGAACATTGATGTCTTTTGAAATTGTCTGACGGTACAACTGCTGCCTCAAGTGTGCAACACGTGCACACTTGTCTACACTAACTCACGTTCATTCTGTAAAAAACAAATTTTTAGGTATTTTACTTGTCAAACTATAATCAACTTTGAGTCAAAATACTTTCTAATGATAATGACAATATCTGCTAATAAAAATTGCATTCTGCATTGAAGACATGTAAATTGGCCTTCAGATTCACTTCCTTCTGTTTTATAACATTGCTCCAAATCAAACTGTAATTTGCAATGGATGACACCTGTCGGATTTGATCCTTCAGGTTTGATGGAATAGAGCGAAAGTAAGCGCCAACAGTAAGCCTGTTGCAGGCTCTGGGGACAGGTAAACAGGTGGCAATGTGTAAGATTGAGCCCTTCCCATTCAGAAGGTGAGTCTTTCAGAATTCAAATAAGTCAATAGGAGTTCTGTCCACTCTGGCTGTACGTATGTGACACTGTGGCTGGGCTGTGTGTGGCGTGAGTGGAAGGGGTTTGGGCAGTGTTGAGAGTAAGACTATTGTAAACAAAGATAGAGGTACAGGCTGGAAAGCTTTTTTTTTATTTACAGAATATAGCAGTTCTTGGATGTGATTTCATGAATACACTATCAATCAACATTGCAGGTCAAGGTCAATTTAAGCTATTGGATATGTTACATATTGTATTAATACAAATTTAAAGTATTATATTACCTTTGGATGTGAAATGACTTACATGGATTGTATGCAAAAGTATTTACCATACATTGTTGAATAGGTGATTTCCATTTCCGTCAAGGTCTGAAATGTGAATGCAACACATGATCTCTTGACAAAAACAATCTCTGAGATATGTAGACCCCTAATGTGAGTTTAGTTGCAAAAATGATGGATGACTGATTAAATGCACTTGTGTACTTAAAAGTCCTCTTCAAGACTTTAGTTCTTCATACAGAGGTGGCGGCTTGAAGTCAGTCACAACGGGGGAATCAAAAAATGAGATGTTTTTGCCATTTTTCCAGAAGCGGTTCATCACAAGTCACATGACGTGACAGCCTCCTGCTAGGGTGAGTGATGAGGGGGACTAATGGAACCACCAGTGGTGAAGCATCTACTGCATGGTCTGAGACGTCTCCTTGATGAGATGCTACACCACCATCAGGACCACGCTGGGTTTGCCCTGTTCTCTATCAGGTCCTCATGGACACAAGCTGATGGATAAACAGGCGGATAACACAACACATCACATTTGTTTTACCTGCATTATACTTTTACGATGCACTTATTCAACAATATGCCATTGCTAACATTTAACATTTTAAAAATGTTAAAACGCCATAGTTTAAGCCCAGGGTTTTGTGTATGCAACACTGAGTTAAATTGGATGGGCATGGCATTTCACAACCAATCACAACCCTGTTGGAGCTCCTCATTTGGGGAATCAAGCAGTGATGGTGCAACCACTGTTGCCAATCATTTCCCTAACGATCGCATTTGTCCTCTATTTTCTCACAATATCTATTGTTTCCACATAGGATGTAGTGCGTAAAAGGATGTTAATGTGGTTTCAGGTTGGCTTCAGCCCCATACAACAAGCAACAGCAATGCTTTTGAGGCAAGCAATTAGTTGGATAAGTGGAGTTTGTATTTTCATACTTTGTCGAGTGTGGTACAAACAGGTTTCTACCAATAGCAAAGTAACTCCCTTTATTTCATGTACTCTTTATTTCATTATTCATTTGGGATTAGGAAGATTATTTTACGTTCTTATTTGGGGCAGAAGCCTACTCAGTTACTGAAACAAGACTCACACACTCACAAAAACACATTCTGGACCTCTGGATCTTTTTTTATTCATCATTAGATAACTTCAACACAAAAGAGACAAATATGAACTTGTAATAAAATAAAATAATGCAGTAATCATAGCAGGCTACATATTGAAAACAGTGACTGTAATTTCGTCCCAATATAAGTCCCACCTGCTGCATTTCCTTCTGATGAAAGCCACGTTCAACACAGGTAAGCCTTTATTTAAAACATCACAAATCAACTATGTCTTCCAGATGTTAAACGGTGTCCAAACTGAAATGTTCATAAGGCTGAGAAGCATCATTCTGTGCAGCACGCTGTGTTATTTAGCGTGGAGCACGCAGGGCTGTCATCACCACCCCGTCTGAGGATTGGCTTTAAAAAGCCCGTAGTCTTTTGCGCTGAAGAAAGCGATCTCTGTTTCATTGGCTGTAACAACACAACACAGTTATCAACTCACCACTGGAGTCTACTCCATAAGTACAATGGAAAATATGAGAGGGAACAAAACATTACCACAGATATGTTTCATATTGTATGAAACATTCATTAACAATTCAGAAACATGTGAGCCGTGAGAAAAGGTGTGTCAAGATGTAAATGTGTGCTTCCAGGCAATATATATTTCTAACATATAGCAAAAGGGACAGACGACACTAGCGATTAGGGTGTTTGACTCCCCCAACCGAGAGGCTCAGGGATCGAACCCCAATATCTGCTGCCCAGCCCGTTTGTACCCTTGAGCAGAAAACCCTTAGCCTGCCCCTTAATGACAAGTCAAATTCATTGCAAACGCTTTGGAATTCAGTGAAAATTAAATGAAAATGAAATTAAATGAATGAAAACTACTTAATAAATCTGCCTATAAAGTGAGGACTCTATGTATGTACAGTGTTGTGCTAGTTACTGAAAAATAGTAACTAGTTACAGTTACTAGTTACTTTGTAAAAAAGTAACTCAGTTAGT
>JAOPUI010000078.1:14965418-14982541 GCA_027123135.1 Urophycis floridana | reverse complement strand
GAGAGAGAGCGCGAGAGAGAGAGAGAGAGAGAGAGAGAGAGAGAGAGAGAGAGAGAGAGAGAGAGAGAGAGAGAGAGGAGTATTCTCTTTGCCTTCTAAGAATTAGTTAGATACACATTCTAAGAGGAAGGGATAAATGGCCAATTGGGGGACTTTGTCCTGTGTTAAAAGGGGGCTTTATACATTCAAGTATTGAGTGTGTGAGCAAAGCTTTAGTGATGAAATTGGATTCAGAGTACTTTTTGTCCCCTAGACAACACATGGGGTAATTCAAGGACTCGCTCCTTTCTGATTTCCAACGGGGAAGCACGGAGAAGCATGAACACAAGAACCTCAACAATCGCTCCAGGCAGGAATTTAGAGTGTGATGTAATACGACGATGATGGCTGATATTTTAAGCCACTCAAAACATGATGACTGCATCAAATGTGATTCGATGTGTGTCGGTGCGCCATGTGAACACCGCGGGTAGGCGATGTGTAATCGGAACTACACGCTTAACGTTTTTTTTTTTTTTTTTTTTTTTGAGGAGACCGGGGCGACCCGACGCCGAACGCAGCAGTTCAGCGTGGGGTCAATGCGCGCCGGCGCTATATCGATCAATTATTCATAATTACCTGATTCAGCGAAACTAATAATTTCCGAGCTCTCTTCTTGTATCTCGTTATTGTACGCTGCCTGGCCGTCAAAGTTGGGTATTTCAACTCGGCCATCCTCGCGCACTTTCCCGGCGTGTAGTCTCCTCAGGGCGGTCACCATGGCCGCTTTGGGTATAGGATGGGTGATGTTGGGTCTCTCCCGCATCTGCAGCCGGTTCAGTATGTGTCTCTTCACCGCCTCCAGAAAGTCCACGTCCACTCGCTCCGACTGGTCGGGCGCCCTGAAGCCGCACGACGCGCACGACTCCTGGGACGCAGTCTGCGTCTCTGTCGTTCCGTCGGCCAGAACAGAGCACAAGGAGAGTATGCAGGCAAATAAACAAGAGAATGTTTGCGTGTACCTGCACATTTTTTTTTCTCAGTGGGCACAACGTCTCTGGAAGGTGTAAATAATGATGACGCGCGCAGAGCGAAGCCTAACGCGTTTACTGTTGTTGCGCTATAATATGTCAATTTATAATTCCCCGGTACACTACAAATTCATCCAATTTAAATCCAAAAAGCGAGCGCGTGTATTCCAGGGTTCACTTGATTATAGAAACGCTGGCTTGGTAATCCAAGTCATTGTGAGTTTAATTCTGTAGCCATGCTTCGTTCGCCTCAAGAACAGCTACAGCCTTTGATTTCAGCACGTCCCAAACTGTTGCCGACACTGGTGAGCTTGGACGTGTCAACGCGTTCTCTTTGCACTTTATCACAACAATCGAAGCAGAGAAAGATATCGCTTTCCCCATCCGATCGCTCCGCAGTGTTTTGAACGCCGGTGTCCCAAAATGCGCTAAAAAAGTGCGCCCTTTCCCATTGAAAAAATAGATCTCGCGTCAGTCTTGAAGTTCAATCAATAACTGCGCTCGCAGTGCTCTGTGGTGTCTCTCGATCGCAGTGCTCTGTGCGGGGCTCCTCGCTGCGCTCGCTGGTGAGTGGACAGATACGCGTCCTCAAAGATGCTTCTGCCTTGGCGTCTGTCCTCCTCTCGCTGTGGGATCACGACACAGGGGCACCGCGCACCCAAAGTTTTTATACAAGAGTGCAAACCACGTGGGGATTTCCACCAACTGGACGTCAGAGATTAGCAGACTACTACTTCTCCCAAAAAGATGACTGAACCGCAGACGTGGTTAGCCCACTTGGTGTGTGTGTGTGTGTGTGTGTGTGTGCATACTGGGTAAGAGGCAGTGGGGCGGTTGATTGCAATAGAGGCTCTTGCGCGTAAAACAAAACAACACTGGGATTACGTTGAGGTGAAAACACTCCTTCATTAAAAAGGTTATTCTTGGAAAAAGAACAGGGGATAAACAGAATTTCCGGCGCTATGGGTGCAAATGAGCCAGGGAGATTTATAGCCTGTATGTCCCTCTCCTGATACATCTGATTAGGACATCAAACGGCACTTTAAAAGCAATTGATGATTTAGGCCTAAACAGATTAATAGCCAATTTTCTTGCTAAAAGCCACTGCTTGTTTTGTCGATCTCACCCTCAGGCATAATAATGTAGGCCTATTAGGATAGCATTAGTAGCCAATATGATGTCCAGCCATTGAGCTGTAAAGTATTAATCCAAACCTTCCCACGTCGGTGTTCCTCTCCTGAAGAAGCGGAGAAACGGTTTATACCTAAAAAGCAATCAACTGGCGCCCCCTTCTGTCACAACGGCGTCACTACACGCTGCACAATATTCATTGACAATGAGCACAATGCATTGCTGCAGGTGACCTCAAATTGGGTATTTTTTTGCAAAGGTCATGTGCGTGATCACAATTTCAAATTCAGCGGTGTTTGTTTGTTTATTTTCTGTGCTCCTTTTTGAAAATAAAATAAAATAAACAACTAAGTGACCCGAGGGAAAAACTAAACGTGGACGTTGTCTGTATTCTGTTAGGAGCCTACTGGACACATAATACACACAGCACTTAAAAAAGAAAAAAAAACAGCCGTGACAATTTTCTTCATCATGTGTTAGTTTTTTTGGCATCCTCGTTCCACTGATTGGGAAGGCCTGGGCCTTATGGCGCCATCGTGTGGACACCTGCAGAATGCAGCAACCGTCGATCACAGTCAGCATCTGTTGAACCATTTAGGTTTCGCAGAACAGTAAAAGTCTTACATACCAAACACATTAAATCATTGAATTGCTATATTTGGAAAAGTATTTCCTCAGAGCTAAAAAATCTAACAACAAAACAAGCACATGCATTAGGACAAGCTGTGTTTCTAAGGAGGAGACAAAACAGGGTTGCATTCAGGGCCGATTTAATGCATGGTCAGTATAGGCTAGAACTGTGTTAAAACAAATGTATTTATCGACACAGTCTATCTTGGATATTCAATGTACAATAGAGCCTGAATTAATGATACGTTAAATTTTTTTCAAAGTTTAAAAGTCATCAATTTCAGAAAAATGTTGATATTTGTATAAAAAATCTGTGTTATTCTAATACTATAAGGTTTTTAATATTGTACTAATTAACATGTGAGGTTTCACATGCTACTTTGTAGTGACACACGCTTACTAAACACATTTTAAAATATATTACAATGGCAAAACAAAGTGGTTAAATCCTCAAATCACATTTATAGTGCCAGTTTTACAAATTCAAAGTCCATGTTATGAACAAGAACAACAATGTAAGGCTGAGAGAAAACAAACAATAGGTAAACATGACAACCATTGGACTGTGGTCCCACAGTCCTTGTTGCTTAGGATGGTCCTACCTGAGTGATACTAAGCAGCAGCCAGAGGGGTGGCAGTAGCTCTAGGGGCGGTGAAGTCAAAGTGTCCTCGAGCAAGACACTGAACCCTGAACCCCAACTTGCTCCCCGGGCTCTGATCATAGCAGCCCACTGCTCCTTAGTACAATAGGATGGGTCAAATGCAGAGAACAAATTTCGTTCCCATGTCTAAAAAAAACATGGGAATGACAAATGAAGACCACAAGGTCCCAGAAAATAAATAAATACATGATTGCACTTTAAAGCATCATTAGTTAGAAGGCATTTTCTAACTTCAGGATTAACCGGCTACATGTTAATCAACCATGCACTACTCCAAGAACATCAGATAAGAGTGTATTTAAACTACAAAACTCCACTGCTTTTATAGAGACAGAAATACTGGTCATTAACACGGCTGCACCATCCCTGGGCAAAATAAATACTTTATCCAAAAAAATGTCAGGTTTGCCTCATCTTTTAACCAAACAGAATGTTAATTATTCATGTAGAAATGATACTAAGGGAGGCATTCATTTGTTTTATGCACTGATAAAGTTTGTAGGGATTTTGCCTGAGCAGTGCAGTATTGTTACCAACAAGCACAAACCTCAAGCTATCTGGTAAAGGCCTGCGCTTCCTTGCATCAGAGAGCAGCTTGGCATCCCCAGTTAGTTATTGTGCGGGGAAACACTTTTTCTTTACTCATTTATTGATGCATTTTAATTTGTCTTTACAAATTATGTTCATATTCGACTTGAATTACCACTGGACTCGTTTTTCGTGAAGCATAAAAAATGCACTTCAACATGACAGTTTGAGGTAAGATAAAGCCTTAGAGAGAGAATGCAGTGTCAAGCCAAAACAAACTTCAGAACAAAGTCCAATGATTATTAGATGAATGTTTAATAGCGATGAACGACATACTTTCCCCACACAATCCCACTGAACGAGCAAGTTGCTCTGTAAGCTACAGAGTCAACCTCCCCCCAGACCGACAGCCCCCTGACCCGTCACTCCGCCAGCTTCCCCGCCAGCATCCTGCGGTACCAGGGTCTCCTCTCAGAGCCCCGCAGGATCCGCTGCACTCGCACCTCCTCCTCCGGCGTCCAGAAGCGAGGCAGGAAGTGGTCATGGTCGCGTCGGGACGAGGTCTGGTGCAGGTGCTGCAGCAAGCGTCTGGTATACAGGTCGTCCAGCACGGGGTCTGCCTGGCCCTCGTCCTCCTCCCCATCCTCCTCCTCCTCCTCCTGCTGCCATCTCAGCAGGAGCTGCTCCAAGACTGCATGATTGCTGCTGCAAGGGGTAACACACTGGTGTCCGATGGTTTGGGGTCATGTGGCCAGTCTCTGGTTAGGTGATCGTATTTGTGGGCGCATATCCGTAAGACAAGAGCAGCATGTTGCCGTGGTCAGCGCTGGCCAGAGGCCTTCGGTTTGGTAGATGGTAGCTGTGGTTAGTGCACTTTGTGTTCCACGTGGTTAGTCTTCACTGCCCTCTGCAGGCCATGGGCAGGAATTGCATCTCCGAGTGTTATGGTCTCTTGGGTGTTAGGAGTTACGGCAGATCAGATGAATGAAGGCACCAATCGTGCTTCACAGATGAGGTTGTAGACGCACGTCAACGCAGACCATCAGCAGCCAGCCGCTACAGACTCATCTCGTGGTAAAGGCTTGGGTGGTCTCACAGGTAGGACTCAATACAGAGGCTCCCTTTATTAATCCTTTATTCCGTGATCTTAAATACATTTTGGAACATGTTATGAATTGGGACAGTTAGGCAATGGTTAGTGGCTGGCCAGGGTCAGCAGAGTCACCTGGCTCAGACAAGCTTTACAATCACCACCGGCCGCAGAGTCCCAACAACATCTTGAAGAAGACATTTATAGCAGCATCGCGCTGTTGTGGTGATGTCTAGAAATAATAGCAGATCTCCACATGTAGTTCAGTACATGTATATATGTATTTTAAGTTAGAAAGACTTGAGATATTTAACAAATATTCCCACACCAAATTACAGCAATCTGCCACCAGGAGCTAAAGGTGCAGCCTCCACTGTGTGTTCAGCAGTGTGCACCAGGGGAGGAGAGGAGCACCCATCGTTTGGTCAGCACCCTGCCCCAAACTACAGCCAAACTTCAATGAATTCACCTCGACTCATCTCATGCTACAAAATGTCCCCAATGGATGCAACATTCAAATGGCTGTTCAGAAGTGAACGCCACCACCTCCCCAACAGTAAACAGCAGGTCAGAAACTGTCTGGCCCGGGGAGCGTGGCTGGAACGCACACCGTTATGTAATAGAGGTTAAATGTACTTGACATGAATTGTATAAAATGCAGGGATAATATGTGCCAACTATTGCAGACTTAAAAAAAAAAAACGAGTACTCTTGAGATTTGGACTGAATCTATTGAAGGGTGCTTCCATAGACCATCTATTCATTATTAAATGGGCCATAAGTATTTAAACCCAGCAAGACTTGTCCTTGTAGGGAAATGGCATATTAGACACGCATCATTGTTCACTAGACAATGTCATACATGTTAATATAACCATCACCAGAACCTCAGCTTTTACCTTGTTTTTTAAGAAAAAGAACAGCATAGAGCACAAGCCTAACAGTAGTTATGCGTTAAATGATCCACATTCTTGTTAGGACCCAAAGATATTTGGATCCCTGGTTATGCTGGCACTAAATGGCAATTCCCTAGCTTTTGTGTAATTTGTGGATGCTTTGAAATGGTGCTATTGAAATAGTTCATATTCTATGGTTTTAGAGTCTACCATGTCAAAGACCTTAATCACATAACTATTTAAGAAATATAAAATTGTTATATAAAATTGCATGATAAAATAAAGTGACACCAAAATCACCAGTGTTTTACAATACTTCTAAATGACATAAAATCTGAGTTCTTGTTGAATAGGGGACACGTTTGTGGGACTTGGTAGACGAGAAGACCACAACCCACTTCCTGAGAGCCTTGTTGAGTGCCCTCACTTTAGAGTCGGTTGCATGATACGCAGGTTTTCGTTTCTCAGGAAACAAAACTTCAAAATGTGCAACATTTTGTTTATTTTTGTCATGTTGGCACCATGGGTAACGGACAAATAATGGAATCCATTTCAAATTGAAGGAAATCATTTAAATGAATCTGAATGAAAATCAATAATCCATACGTATCAACTCAACTATGGTGAAAAATCTACAGTTAAAAAAAAAAATCTACAGTTCAGTTACCAAGTGTTATCCATTAGTGCAAACTTGTGTGCGCGTTCCCTAAACAGTCAACAAGTTTTACAATAATTAAATAAAATTCTATTTCTATAGCGCCAATTAATAACAGGTGTTATCAAGAAAAACTGGAAGTGAAACATAGCACTGTGGTGCTGTCTAAGTAGCCGTTTACGCAGTCTGAATCTCATTTGTTTGTCATGCCGGTGAATGCATCTAATCCAGAGCGTGAACATCCAATAGCCGTGTGTTTGGCAGAGCATACCTGCCAACGAGACGGGGCTTCCACGTCAAGCCGTAGGGCAGCAGCAGTTAAGAATTTGCTGGCATTTGTTGCATTTCTATTCTGAATTGAATAACCCATCCGTTGATTTTTCCCACTGACAAACCCTCAACGAAAACGTATGCAGCGCAAACAATTTCAAAAATGTAGATGACAAATTAGTCAACGCTAGCTCTCAGGCTACAGCCAGCTCCACTCACCCATCAACTCCAGCCTGTAAAACCCTTTGACGCATGCTGAACCAACTAAGTAATAACCTAAAAAGATTTGAGCATCAAACTGTTGTGTTGATGCTCAAATGTGACACACACAACACACACAACACACCTCTGTGTGTGTTCCTAGGTGTGCACCAACCTACACACGGCAGTGCGTGTGGTCAACACACCTGTTGAGGGAGCTTGTGAACCCTTGTCCGTTGTCTTCACGCCCTCTCTTCCTGCGGTGCAGAGCTGGGGAGACACAGGCCCTCTCTCCTGGGGGGACACGGCTCCTCTCATTCTGCTGAGCTAGGTCCTCCTGGGTGGACATACTGAACACCTGGTCCGCCTCCACGTCACTGCAACAGCCTGGACATCAAGGGAGAAGAGGCTAAAACCACAGATGAAGCAGGTGGAGATGGTTTGTAGCAAACACATTAAAAACATCTCTCTCATTAGGCGGACATCAGGACCAAAACATTAACTTGTGGCAAGACAAATGCTCCGAGTGGGCTGCAAGTAGAACCACAAAGTAGAGAATGCAGAGCCACATGACAAAACCTTCATTGTCTTTGTGGCAAAGTCGATCCTCCTATGGCTCGTGGTCCCTTCGACGTACAGTAGAACAAAATGATAGGGCTGCAAGCCATCATTCCTGCCAGCAAGAGGCAAGGCTCAATGCTCTCAGAAGGTGAAGATCAGCAAGAGGAAGACCCAAGAGGATTACCGTTAGCGAGAATGGAAGGAAAACCTCCAGAAGAAACGGTGAGTGGAAGATATCAGCCACGGCTGCAGGCTGCGGGTCTGGAAGGGGGAGCCTTTTAAACAGGGCAGCTTTTAGAGCCACCCCTCCGCCACAGTCATCTCCCACCCCGGTGTGGAACGGGAGGCAATCTCTCACTTGCACATGCCAACCAGCCAGGCGCAGACCACAGCAATGTTCCATGTGCTTTGACCACACCAGGAGTTACCAGGTCAACAAAACCAGGTCAATGTTCCATGTGCTTTGACCACACCAGGAGTTACCAGGTCAACAAAACCAGGTGTGTGTCACTGGGCAACATAGGTGTGCGTTGCCAGCGGTAACCATGATCAAGATTTTTATCTAGATTTAGGTGTATCGGCTACATGTTATGTTATTAAACGAGACATGTTTATTAAACCAGGAGGTGTTCACCTCCACTCCTCTGGCAGGCAGCCTGCTGCTCCAGACCGTCCACGCTGTCCTCTGAGTCCTCCCTGCCGTAGGCCGGCTTGGCAACACACAGGTTCTCCTTCTCCGCCTCACCGTAGCCACCGTCTCTGGGACACAGGCCTCTGCCCTCCTCCAGGGCCTGAAGAGACCACCGGACATGTGGTCAGAATGACATTTTGCTGCCATTAGGACACTCAGTAACTTGACCTTTGTTTTTTTTGTTTTTTTTTTAAGAACAGTGTAGAGTAAGTATATTTGAACCAATGTATGTTCATGGATGCTGTTGGAAGGCAGGCAGGCATGCAGTTGATGCCACATAATCTACACTATGCACCTTTATCATACCAATGTACAGTGATCATTTCCAAAAATCAATAAATACCAAAAATAGCATGCGAGTCCAGTTAGGTTCAAAAGGTCAGGGTAACTGCCTCCCATACCTTAGATAGCGGCAGGCCCAGAAGGCCCTCAAAGGCCTTGAAGTTGAGCTGGGGACCGCAGTAGAAGGGGTTCATCTGGGCCCAGCGACCCAGCCAGTATACGGTGATCAGAACCTGGAGAACAGGGTCAAAACACAGCAACCATTTAGCATGTTGCATAATATTTGTTCAGCTATATGCAACCAATGAGTAGATAGGGGCATCTTGCAGACAAACTTCCCCTTGGGGCATACAAAGACCCATTTTATTGAGGTTTAAATACTTTTGCAGGGAGTTTAACACTGTCCTGCCCACTGTACACAAGGCTATGCTTGTCATCACTGAAAACATTCACTCATTCCACCATAATGTTATATGTCCTTGTTTTTGTGATTTCACATTATTTTGCCTTTATTTAAATATATTTCAACTGCAATTCTTGCAATTTAGCCTAAGGCATCAATAAATCCTGCTCTTATTTTATAATGAAATAAAAAATTAAATAAAATCAAGTCAGGATTCAATCTCGTCCCTGGGGTTCAGTGGTTTGAATCCCATTGACTTTGGTGTGTCTGGTGGCAGGAGATGAAGTCATTAATACCAGACTGGACTACAATAGTCCAGGTCTTATTATATTAACCAAGAGGAAAGAGCAGAGATATAGGCATTTAAATAAAAGTTTACACAACACAAACTCAACACTGCCTCCTTGTGGATAACGTCGGTACATCTCAGAACAGGCTGCCAACCATCAAAACCTATGTCATTCACATCACACAAACTACACATTCACACAAACTAAAGACTCACGTTCTTTAGGCGCCTGTTGCTTTCTTCTCTCCTGAAAAGAGCAAATAAAAACAAGCTCCATCATGATGTCGGGGTGTGTACATGAACAATGCTTCAAACTTTAAGATTTCCCCATTAGCCGAGACAATGCATCAAAGGCCTTTCCTGGCATACTGGTGTGCTGCACCCTGCTTCCAGACAGAGGGTCGTCTGATTGACCGAGAGAGTCTCTGTTACCCTGGCACAGGACCCAGGACTACACCCGCACAACATCACAATGTAGAGGAACCTCAGAAACTAAACACGTCCAACATTCAAGAGTCATGTTGTACAGTGTGACACACACACACACACACACACACGATCACTCATTAAACTACAATCAATATTTATGTTTTTGTGTAGATTTGTCTAAAATGCACATATGATTAGTAAACAGTCACTCCAGAAATTAATATAGCAAATTCCTATACGACTTACATGCCTTGTTTCAAACATATGAACTCTGACATCCAACAAAAGCACATAGACACTCATGAATATTTAGTGTTCCGTTCTGCCGAGTGCTTCAAACCCCAAGCACAGGGTCAGGCGATGCTCTGTAGTGTTCAATATTAAAACCTGGCCTCTGATGCATAGCATTCTTCAATATTCTACAAGACGCAGACACGGTCCTAGCTCACCAACATCCTTCTGCTCTCACTTAACAAGGCACCACAGTGGCACCTCCTCCCCAGCAGTGTGTGTGCCGGGTGCTGGAGAGAGCCGTCAAGGTGCTGGCCTGAGCCTATTCCACACTGCCGGCAGCTGATTGGAAGGTCGGCTTGAAAGTTGAGCATGTTTGAACTCGGGGCAACGTGAAATCAGGATCCTCCCAGCCGGGCGCTCAGCCCTGGATGTTGGGGCATCCGAGGGGCGGGGCGGCATGGCGCTAGGCTGAGCCCTGCTTGTTCCAGGGGGAATGCACGGACCACAGGCTCTTTTGGAGCTGGTCATGGGGCCTTAAGGGAGTCACATAATGCAGCACCTGGGACACACCGCCTGCATGCGTCTGGTCTGTGTGGTGTTGCCCTTCTGCTGTGTCAGGCACGCGCGTGCCTTCACTGGAGCATCTCTGCCATGTGGCTGCTGCCTGTCTTTGGACATTATGATAGAAGAGACTTCAACCCTAGATGACACAGCAGACCACGCCTCACGCAGGCAGTGTGTCCGCTCTGACCCGTTAACATGGGCAGTGTGTCCACTCTGACCCGTTAACATGGGCAGTGTGTCCACTCTGACCCGTTAACATGGGCAGTGTGTCCACTCTGACCTGTGGTGTCGAAATGAAAGGCAACAGGTAACGCCACAGAGACCCCACGCAGTGTGTCCCAGGCGTGAGGCCTGTGAAGCCCTTTGAGACCAACGTTGTGGTTAAAGTGCCAATGTTTAACATTTTAATGAGCTTTTAGTGTTAAATAACCCGGACACATATGTACTGATCGATAGTGATATAAATAATGTTAGAATGACATCCTATAACTAATATACACTACAAATAAACATGCTGGCATCCTGTAACTCTGTTTACTTACCATCAACACGCCCAAACCCCTCTCTCACGGCACGCAGCCAGCCGAGCTGCGCTAGTTTGCGCCACACAGGCCAAAGAGTGTAGAGAACACGGTCATCTTGTTTGATGGAGCGTCCCATCACAGGGAGGCGCTCTGGAGCAGCTCACCTGAGGGTGGCCCTGGTGGACAGGTCCTGGAGGTCTCCAGGGTGGAACAGCTGAGACTCGTTCAGACCCAGTTTGGAGCAGGCCTTCAGGAACACGTTTACATTGTCCTGGACAGGGGAGCAAGAAGAAGTTCAATCCCACCATGTTCACCCTGTCACATAACACATGGACATATACAAACACATTAGTTATACATTGGACGTATCTCACCGCTTTCAATGATCCCTTCATGAGACAAAGCAAAAACAGAAAATGAAACTAGGTGACATTGGGGTTTCACCCAGAGGACTGGGTGAAGAGCCAGGTCTTCAGACTATGTTTGAGCAGGGTGATGACACTGGGCAATGTTCAACCGGGGAGAGAGACATCAAAACACATGAGGAAATAACTCATTGAAATAAGAAAAGCGCAAAACACAGACACTTACTGAAGCGGACAATACATTTCCTCACCCTCTTCAACTGAGCACAGCAGAGAGGGGAGCAGAGACAGACGAAAACAGACAACACAGGAGAGAGCGATGGCACAACTTTCAGTCTGACAGCCCCGCGCTTAACATCTTGAACAGGAAACTATGGTGAGCCATTTCCTCTCTTTTTTTCTGTCTCCAACTCTCCCTCTAACTCTCTCTCTCTCTCTCTCTCTCTCTCTCTCTCTCTCTCCCTCTCTAATCATCGTTCCGTCCAACTCCGTCCAACTCTCACCAGTCCAGCAATGGGGGTTGAAAGCCTGTTCAGCCTCTTGATAACGCCAGGCTTCAACTTGTTGATCAAACTGCAAAAGTAAAAAGACAACATTTTTTGGAGTGATAGGCAATACTGTGTTAGGAATAACATTGTCCCGGAATGAAACACTTTTTACTGATATTTTACTCTGTCAACCATCATTATTTGCTGAAAGGCCTTCAAGAGTGAACATAAACTGGCACCTTGGCACTCATTGAATCGTCAGTCATTGTGACCCATTATCTCTTTTCACTACATAATGCTGCTCTAGGCGGCTCGACTGGCCATCTGAAATCCACTGACTTCCTCAGTACAGTACTTGCATGGCATTCAGGGTGCACCTGTGCACTGCATGTTGAATTTTGTTAAATCTGCATGTTACCTCCTAGTTTATTTTTTCCCTATCGACCAGTTGATTTGTTTAGGAGTTGTTTAATTTCAGCCAACCAAGATTTACTTTGGTTGAATACGCTGCACTAGTGTGTAGCCTAGTCGTTTGTGTAGTGGTGTGTTATGCAGTACCATGTTGTACTGCATCATGTAGTATTGTGTAGTACTGCATCATGTAGTATTGTGTAGTACTTACTCACAGAGAAGGACTCCATTTTCCAGAGCAGCGCGGAAGGTACCACTTCCAAATGACTTAGTGGTCACTTCCTGAGTACACAAATTAATAAATGAACATAATCAACCAATCTTAAAATGTCAACACTGTCAGAACACCACCTGGAGGTTTGCCTGAGTGATACAATTCATTACAACAAGTCTAAATATACATTACAGGAGGTTTGATATAGTCAAAATATTGATATGATATTGATATGATCGTGACCTGGGCTCCAACCTTGGCAGGCTATATAACACACATGCTTTCTGTCCCAGCCCTGAATCTCCAGCCCTGATAAAGTATGGCTCATCTCATCGTCTTTGAAGACAAAACAGTTGACCTAGTGGCCTTCTTTGATTGGAGAAATGGTTGAACCATAAATACAACATACATACAAACCCAGATATTAGAGTCAGATACTATTCAGCTCAAGCTGTAAAGCCCACAGTACATGGGCAACAGCATCAAAACTAAAAAACAGAAGCACCAAGATAACAAAAGCCTCGAGCCAACGATGCGTTTGTGGGCACACACGTGGCTGGCTTAATGAGGATGTTAAGATGAGTTGTTAACAGCTTCAGAACTGGGGCCAGGGGCCTGCGCTGCCATTCTTCCCAGTAATTAGACCCCTCAGGAATGCATGCGGCATGTTTATAGAGAAGGACCCATCAGACACAGAATGCTGCCGTCCACAAACCAAGTGAACGGAGTGCACCATGACAACCTTGTCACTTCCCATCCCTCCCAGCTCATGTTCAAAACCACCTTTACCAACCCACATCCCACCAACAAGTTAGTCAAGAACCCCCCAAACAAATACACAATTTGACCTCTGCATTTAACAAATCGTCAAAATAGAACTAATTAATGCCTGTTACAATAAAATATAATTACAAAGCAAGACAACATCAATAATTGATGTATTGTGTTTTTCTGTATGCAATAGGCAGCATAGAATATTAACTGAATCGATCATCTGCTTATCGCATTGAATAATACATTCGTCAAAATCTTGCTGCATGTTTGTGAGCAGTAAAGAGAATGGAGGAGAGCTCCCACAATTATAAGTGAAATATTAAATCACAATGCATGTGTAAGGTTTAAGGAGTGTAAGGAAATGTGCATTTTAATTCATATGAAGAGTGGAGAGGCGAGTATGGTTTGTCAACAGGTGCATGTGTGCTCTGAACTCACAAGTTAACATACCCATAACAAACCAACCCTAATCAACCCATGTTAAAAATGACTACTGTAAACAATAATAGTTGCACCTTCTCAGATTAAACATGTTGTGGACTGTCAGCCATTTGACAATTGTTACACAATAAGGACTCAAACATCAAAACCAAGTGCTCAGACAGAGTTCACACATCCATCTACATTGTGCCGTTATACTTCAAGTGCCAGACTTCACCACCGCTGTCCCTTTGGCATGATGTATGGGGAGCAGTAGCTCAGTGGACAGAGCAGGTCATCCACCAACTGGAGGGTTGGCAGTTCAATCCCCACCGCCAACTGTCCACATGTCGAAGTATCCTTGAGGAAGACACTGAGCTCCACAAATGCACCGATTGTAATTACGAAACGGTCTGCTAAATGTAAATGTTGGAGTATACTAAAAAGGCACTTTACTAAAAATAAAATATGCCACCAGTATTCACAACAGAGTGGAAAGTTCACAAAATGTTTGGCGAAGACTGGCAAAAACATTTTCCCGTTTCCTCTAAATAATGGCTCCTTTTAGTGACAGTGATGAAAAGGTCATAAGACATTACCATGTTCAAAACAAAATCAGTGTTGAACAAAAACATTTGGGGTTCAATGTCCCTTTAATAAGTAGAAGAAAAAAAAAACTATTCTCATGTTGAGTAGACTGAGATGATAGAGTTCTGGCTCCACACAACTGTCACAACCCAACTACTTCCAAGAGACAGGTCTTCTGTAGGTTTATGTAGGCCAAAATGCCTGTTGGATGTATCTATAACCAATCAAAGCACCATTATGTGACAGCAGCCATCTTGGTTGTTTATCCCATAGGGGGCTCCTTCATACAGTTATCAAACCCGCTCAATGCAAGATAGACGGTTCCGGTTGGTCAATTTTTAATGGCACTATTTGTGCCTTTATGGAAAAGACAGTGAAGAGACAGGAAATCAGGTTCAAGAGGGAACAATATGTAGCAGAGGACCAGTGGGAATCGAACCCAGGTTGCTACAAGGTGTGCTGCCTAAAAGGTTAGCACTAGTGGGTCGAGCCACCGAGCCATTCCAGGGATCCAACTTTTAATCCATTTCCTGTGGATGCGTGAAGATTTGCATTATTGTGTTGACAGTTGTGTCTGATGGGTCTTTCTCAAAATAAAAAGTACATTACTGTAAGTGCTTTTGAGTCAACTCTTAATGTGTATTTGAACATTTTAAAAATAATGCACCAGGTACGAGGGTTCCTACAATTTACAGCATTAGTCTGAGAATATTTTATATCGAAGCAAAATTGCCATCCTAACAGATATATTCAGAACCAAAACCTTGTGAATCAGAAGCAAATCAATTTGGGAAATCAGTGGCATCGCCAGCCCAAGGCCAGACAAACATTTCAGAGCAATAAAACATGAGCCTGCAAGTCATCTGGTTCCCATTCTGGGTTTGAGCAAAGGCTCAACGGAGCAGAGTAGAGCCAAAAAACTATTAGCAACATGAATGCAAGGGATGCACCAATCAGTCATGAGATATATTTCCACAGAAATGGTCACCATAAACTATTGCCGACTTGATTGACAACTTTAAATCAGAACATGAGACCTGCCGCCTTTAAAGTGATAGAGAATACTTATTACTTAAGAGTTCAACGCCACATCACAGGAGGCAAATGGCAAACATGTTCGGCATCATCCGAGTCAAGTGCAAGATAAAGTTTGTCAAACAGTTAATATATCTCTTCATGTTCTACTATATGAAAACATAACGCTTTGCTCCTAGAATGCCAATATGAAAAGTGTATGGGCAAGATAATTATACCATTTAAAATAATGAATACATTGGTTATCTTGCATAATACTGTACTAGGTTATATAGGGCATGTGTGACAGCACAGGATTTATAGACCAGGCTGCGTTGGATTTAAAGGGATTTGTGCAAAACGAAAAACATACTTTTAGCCTTCAAAGGTAAAAGTTGAGAAATCATGATGGTGCATTACACCTACCACAGGCACCATGCAGATTGGTGGTGCCTGTTCCTCCTATACATTATACACACACACACACACACACACACACACACACACAGTTGGTCTTCAGCCAAATAACTAACAAACAGCCCTCATAACCATCTTCTCAGGCACCATCATCATCAATGGCCCTATTGAGACTCGGACGGCAATTATGTTTCAGGTTCACAGCACACATTAACTATTATGTGTGAAGTGTTTAACTCAAAACGACCGACAGAGTGCCATTCATCCACTGCAAGATAACCGAAACACAATGCAAAAAACCCACAATGCAATTAAATCAAATACACAATACTTGTGTATGCATTATGAACAGCAAAGTGTTAATCCTAATCATTGTGCTGACTTGAACCATTATCCTTGGTAGATGGCACACATGCAGTAGTTGTAGAGGATGCTCAACTGATGAACATGTTTTACGACTTGTCCAAAGAAAAGTGTTTCATTAAGTAGGGTATACGTTTGAATGTTCACACCTTTGAAAACAGGGTAGTAAAAGCTCAGAGAATTAACATAGCTGAGGATATTTGCCCAGTGATCCCTAACACCGATAACAGATAGAACAGGTGGTGTCTTCACTGCGGAGTGGCAACAAGCAGTTTGTAGGAAATCAAGTCAAACAAGGAGGAAATGAGTCAAACCTCAATCCACCGCCGAGTCTCATCGAAGGCGTCCACGCAGCTGACACTGGTCGGCTGTCGCCACTCCATCTCAACCAGGGAACTAGACTTACAACTCAGTAAATTGTTAATATGACTGATGAACCCGGTAAACACGTAGACAGAGGGTGTACAAGTCGAGTCGATGTCTTCTCACGGTTCAAGAACACACGTGTCGTCAAACCAAGCCCACGTCCAACTGATGATTTGCCACTAACAAGTTCTACATAAACTCGCGAGAGTTCAACTCGAAGAGAGTACACTTTGCTTGTTAAATTCAAGTTAGAGGAAGGGCAATAGCGCACCAGGTTTTAATTGACGTGGGTTTGCCTCTGAGTTTTCTGCGGGTTGGTTGACCGAGTTTTTTTTTTTCTTTCATTGGAAAACGATGTTGATTGGTTGTTCACAAGTTACTGTTGCCGCCTCCTCCCTCTGTCAAATCAGAGACAAATGAAGGTGACCCTTATGGTTGAAATGGTAAATGACGACTCCACATTTCCTACTCACTCTACACCCTGCAGCCCTACTGCATTGATCACATTGTCACAGCCAATATTAATCTATTCCAGCCATAACAGATGGAGATATTAAAGTAAATTTAAGAGCATTAAATAATCTCTCTCTCTCTCTCTCTCTCTCTCTCTCTCTCTCTCTCTCTCTCTCTCTCTCTCTCTCTCTCTCTCTCTC
>JAOPUI010000078.1:14614453-14624530 GCA_027123135.1 Urophycis floridana | reverse complement strand
TGTGTATGTGTGTGGTGTGTGTGTGTGTGTGTGTGTGTGTGTGTGTGTGTGTGTGTGTGTGTGTGTGTGTGTGTGTGCGCGTGCGTGACTGTTTGTGCGTTCCTCTAACTGTCTTTCCTTGGTGTTTGTATTGTTACAGGTGTTCACCATATTTGCGTTCGCCACAGCAGGTGGCTACTCGGGGAGCACCCACTTTGAAGTCCAATGCAAAGGCACAGCAGTGCCTGCAGTACAGGTCCATCCCATGTTTGAATACCCTTTCAGGTAGGTCAAGGCCCTCATGAATGTTGTTGTGTTGTATGGTCTCTGCAGTAGGGAGCTCAGTGCTCACTTTATAGTTTCACATTTGATCTGCTTGCATAGTTGGATTTTAGTGTGTAGATGCTTCTGACCTTATATAATATATTAATATGGATAATCCTTTTGGTCCCTCTTTCAGTCTATGCTAGTTAAGCGTTTAGTTATATTTGACAGTCAGACACAATATAGTGCTACAATATTGATTTAACAGTGAACTGTTCCTGAGACAATTGTATCTGTAGAAGGGAACTTTTTTCAATTTTTGCTTTTCACTTTGTTCTTTTGCATCCATTGGAAGCAAATGTAAGTTAATACTGGTGAGTAGATTGTGGTACTCCCCCTGTCTCCTGTCTCGGTCATCACTGTGAGGGAGTGTGAGTGCGAGATGAACAACATCCATAAGAAATGTGACCATAAGGGATGTATCGATATCGATCTTTCAGTGCTGATACTGGTTGTGATGTAATGATGAGCATCGGTTTCTATCTACCAACCCATTCCATACATTTTTACTGAATACACTAGATGCCATCATGCTTATTAACATATTCCATATTGACCATTAAAGACGCATGGCATGAATGCCAACATGGTAGAAGTTGCTTTCTTTCCCTGCTCACCATGTCTATTACATCTAAAACAATTCCACCATCCCTTTTTCCTTCTCTTTCCAGGTTGGCAACTCATCCATATAACATGCCGACGTGCAATGCCAGCCAAACGGAGACAATGTACCTCCAGGGTGACTTTTCCTCATCTGCCGAGTTCTTTGTGTGCGTCGGTGTGTTTGCCTTCCTCTACTGCACCGTCACACTGATCCTCTACCTGGGGTACCAGAACGTGTACCGGCAGACGAGTCCTGGACCTGTCATTGTGAGTATGCCGGGGGGGGGGGGGAGTTAAATAAACCTGTCAAATCGCTGTTTTTATTATATTATTGTCAATAATTTTCACTATTCAGTGCTTGCTTGCAATACGTTGACTTAACATAAGGAATAGTTTTCATAGGGGTTTTCTTTTGCGTTGGAACAGTTGATGCCGTGTATTCACGCTGTCGTGTGCACTCCTCGCAGGACCTGGTAGTGACTGGTGCGTTTGCCTTCCTGTGGCTGGTGTCTTCGTCAGCCTGGGGCAAGGGACTTACGGACATCAAAACTGCCACCAGCCCAGAGCACCTGATTGAAGCCTGCCAAAAAGACGCAATTGACAAGTGTGCAATTGGGGAGTACCCGTCCATGGGACGTCTTAATGCTTCTGTGGTATGTACATTTAAACAAATACTTACACTTGGTGGACACTCGGTGGCTCCCATCACACAGCCTTAGTGCTCAATTTGGAATTATTGCTCAGATAAAAAAAATGTTATGTGGCAAATGTCAGATTCCAGCATGAACTAGGCACAGTGCAAACTGCACAAAATGTGCAACATGTCACACGCTGCACGCATGGAAGTAAACATGGAGGCCACTGAAGAAAGAGGAACAGTTGCTCTGCAGTGTACACAGGGTGTGGACATGTTCACCCTGGTGGAGGTTCTTGTGACCGTGGTGGTTACGCCTCAATCAGAGGGGGGCGAAGACCACTGCTGCAGAATCGCATTTTTATCAACTGAACGCATTTCCTTTTCATTTTTAAAGCTTCCTTGAAACAAAGGTGTGTTTTTTTTTACAACACAATAACCAAATCTTGGTTATTGGTTCAAACAAAAATCCTGTAGGATTGGTGCGTGGACATCAGTGGCTTTTAGGTGCACTCATTGGTCTGAACTCTGTTGCTGGCCAGAGCTTCAATGTAGCCTAGACCGTTCTGAGAACACACAGCTTCCATAGTATGAGAGTAGCCGACAAAAAAGTGGTTTTAAAGTTTTGATGAAGTTGCACGGCAAGACTATTGCCATCGAACAGAAAACACTGGCACTATTGTAGGTGATCAATCGTCAGAAAGGGAAAATAGATCATTATTATTCCCCATCCGACGTTAACATTTACTATTTTAACCGATTCACCTGTCCCTCCACTGACTCCCTCCATTGCACCTGTCTTGCTTGTTTGTATTCACCGAGTGTCGCTTCTCATCACACCACATTGACCTCTTGTGATGATAGATCAATCTATAGTAATGTCAAAGTTGTTATGATGGTCGATCTATTGTAATGTCAAAGTTGCATGAATTCCGTACTGTTGGGGGCACATTGCAAAAAACACTCCACGGCGCTTACAAATGAAGGTTTAACAATCAATGCGTACCATTATTATTAGTACACTTCAAATGTATTAGCCAGAAATGACTCCTTTTAGTAGTTCTAGTTGGGAATTGTGACAAAACATGCCGTAAAAGTGTTAATATAGTCGAGCAAGGTATTTCAAGAAGAGCCGTCGTCAGGTGCTTTTTGATGACTATAAGAACCAAGGATGTGAGACACATTTAGATATTTGGTGACAACTTGACCCAGCAAAACTGTCACGTAAGCCACCTACCTACATTTGTAGGCAAAATTAGGCACCCATTTTATAAAAAAAAAAATTGAAGGACACTGATTTTGAATACATTTGAACAGTAGTGTGAAGTGAAACAAACTTGCTGCATACAGTACAGTGCATTGCAGATTGAGTTTGCAAACAGTTTAGGTGTGTGTGTGTGTGTGTGTGTGTGTGTGTATATGTGTGTGTGCGTGTGCACCGCTTTTTATTGATCAAATAACATAGCCACAACCGTATTATCGCTATCAGACTCTCAATTAATAAAATCCCTTTGGGCATTTTTTTTCCAGTTTCCAGGTCTGTCTGCTCTGCTCTTGGTGGTCATATTAATTGCAGGTGCAGATGGGAAGGCAATGCAAAATTATTGTATGTCATAAATCAATTACAAATATTACAAAACATTTTATTGTGCTCAGAAGCACTTCCTTTAATTTAAAGTAAATTGGTGTCAATATTTTAGTAATCAATAACACACAGATACACACAATACACTCCTGATGTAATCCTTTTCTGGATTACATTTTCTATAAAGACATGATAAAGCCATAATCATTATCACCTTTTTTATTTTTTTATTTTTTTTTTACATATTGTCATCATAACAGTTAACACATATGACCATACCGCCTTTAGATTTGATTTCGAGCAATATAGTAATATGTGGTGTGAAAAAGTTGCATATGGTCGCTCCCTCTCAGGAAGCCAAAACGTTTCTATGGAGTGAACTTTTTTGTTATTATTATACAAAATTTGGAACTTATCAGGAACTCTCAGCAGAATCTCTCCTTGTTCTTCTCATATTTATGTGGACTATAGTGGACCTTTTTGAAATTCAACAGGCACTTGCACTTTTTGTTGGTGCATATGAAGGAATAACTGAGCTGGTATTTGATGACCTAGGTTTTGTTGGAAATCTGTAGCTCACAGGAGAGAATGTTTTGCAATTAAATGCTAGTAAACAATATTATTTTAATTTAAATATACCTTATTTTTGTTGATTCATGGGATTTTTAAATATCTATTATTATGTTACTAAGTTTCAGACCTAAGAAGAAAAAAAAAACAATGAATTGCACTTAATCACAGCAAATTGGGCAATTAATTAATATAACATTTTAAATAGATTGACAGCCGAAATGAAAATAAATGGCCAGACACCATTCATAACTGAACCACAAAGAGAAACGGGGGCATGTGTGATGTAATGTGTACAGGTCCACTGACTACCCTGAATGCCAGCAGTAAGAATTGGATGTTGATGTGGGCTGCTGCAGGGAGCCCACGTGGAGTGTGCTGAGTTGTGGCCTAGCTTGCAAACTGCTGCAGCTGGACATAGAAATCACCCAGACATGATCAAGCTGTGCTGAAAGATCCCTCATGCTCTGGTCGAAGTGACTTTGACCATGGAGTGATTGTAGGTGACAGACGGTGCCAGCACACTATGTGCTCTACAGTTGTGTGTGAAAATGTGAAAAGATTCAATCTTGACTTATCAGATTCATTACTATTATGAATCATACATTTCAGCGGACACAAGCAAATTGTGAAGGGGAATTTAGAGTTACCTGGTTCAGGCCAGCGTGGATTTAATGTTCCTTAAAGGATCAGAATTTGGGCATAGATTCATTAAAAAAGTATAGCCCACATATTTGTGATGACGCCGTATTAGAATAAAGTTAACTTCTGTATTTGATGATGTTATGTACATGGTAGGTTTTTGAACTTTAGTTGTGTTTGTGACCTTATTTAAATATAATATGACTAAGAGTAATCAAATATGACTGAATAAGAGTCATCGGGGGTGTTGAATGTTGTTTTGTCATGTTATTTCAAATTATTTAATAACATTGCCTCGGAAATTATACAAAATGCCCCTGAAACACAATACACAGGGCAGAAAAAACCCTTGTCAAAAACACATAATTTCATACCCTCGTGTCCATTTTCTCATAATGGAACTCTAATTATGGCAAAGGGAGGGGGGGGCACACAGGGATCTGGGGCTCTGGCCCCGAATGTCCAGGTCTAGTGACACACCTGCTGTGGATGCACAACTTTCTCTTTTTAGAAGATAGACTTGACATTACTTTATCATGATACATTTTGAAATGCTCACATGTTGACATATCTGATCTGATCAGAAATTCGAATTTCTTGCTGCATGTAAACGTACTGAGAGATGATTGGTTGCAGACAGTAGATGACGTGTTTTTGTATGGAATAATTATCCAACAGCAACTCTTTGGGGGGCTGAATAGGGGTTCAAAAAGGGCCCTAATTCAAGGGAATGCCACAATTTAATGGCGGATTATAATTTCCTTTATTTACGACGCAAATGCGACAAAACTGCATTGATATAATGTTAGATGGCTTACTGATGACTATTTTTTTGCTTTCTCTCCCTGTGTTCTAGATATTTGGCTTCTTGAACCTGATTCTGTGGGCAGGTAACTGCTGGTTCATTTACAAAGAGACGCCCTTCCACAAGGACCCCAGCCCACCGGTCACCATGCCGGAAGGAGGAGTGCCCGGGCAATAAACGCATCACTCAGTGTTCAAACACAATCTTTCACCAATGGCAAAATAAGTTTTGAACCTAACACTCATTCTTAAATACACTAAATAAGAGTCCGCCAAACAATCTGTCACCCCCACCTTTTTCTTGATTAGCCGTGATTTCATCAAAGTGAACTGATTTACGTGTCAACCATTTGATTTAGTTTTAGTTATTTCTTTGTTTGTTTTGTTTTCTGAGTCACGATATGAATATTCTTACTAACGCAATGATATGACTAAACTCTTGAATTCTCCAAGTGCTTTACATTGAAAGCATCAATAGATATTTCAACTAACTAGAGGCTTTTACACTACATTTTTTTTTTTACTTTGGCCATGTATTGTTTCAGGCCTTCGATGGAAATGACCCAGTGATTAAAGGCAAATGAATGGTAACTTGCAAACATCTACTTTATGAATTGATCAAGGCATCAAAGCTTGAGTTGCATCTCTTCTCTCTCCAGTTGCGTAGTGACACACCAATGAAAAGGCACATTGGAGAAGCTTAGGAGGGGAACGCTATTGCTAAACTATAACCTAACGTCATCCAGCCACAAGTGGGAAGAATATCCACCTTGATTTGCCTTGAATTTTAGTTAAATTCTACATGATATACAGTTGGAAGATGGAGTAGTCAGAGCTTTGATGCTTCTACTGGCCACAACAACACAGAAAGACTACAGGAACCACTCTGATAATGCCCATGGCTAGCCATTGTGAACACCATGGGCTACTTGTACTAATTACACAAGTACTAATTACGTGCCTTATGTTATTCTCATCAATATTCATACATGTGTTTGTTGAATATGTGTGCCTTATTCTGCTCGTACTACTACTTATAAAATACTACAACTGAGGTTTGTGTTGAAGTAACATCTGAAATTAAATCGCCAGAGCAGAGAAGCACAGCTTCAATGTTTACTTTATACCTGTTGCTCACAACCAACTTCTCACCGGTTGACTGAAGCCAAAACCCGTTAACGGTCCTCAAACATGGACATAACATGTCTATGTTTGAGTGTCTATGACACTATCTAGTCAAATGTAAGTTCAGTTGTTTATTTTTGTTGTTTTATATTTTCGAGGGAGTAAAACTAGGTGCTGGTGTCATACAGATATTTTGTTTTTGCCATTTTTTTTTAAGTCAATGTTGGGTTTGGGTTTGTTTTCCTCATGAAAAGCATGACGCAGCTTCTTTGTTTGGACTTATGGTTACATTGTGCTATAGATTTCCGTCACACCACTGTCGCTTGCAGGGTTCATCTTGTCATTAGTATTAGTCATATTGGTATCACAATGTGGGTGTTGTTATGAATTAATCCTGCTGTATAACACTAGACGGCCATCTTATTTCCTCACAGCTGTGCGAGGGCCTAGTTTAACCGCACGGCTTCACATAGACTCAAATCATCACTTTGCTCCAGTTGTAAACTTTTTTGAAAGTTGTTGATTGTTATTTGTTACCTGCTTTATACTACAAATGTTCTAAAATAATATAAATGAAGCACTGTGCATTTCAGAAGTTGTTTAGGATTGGGTCTTAGTAAATGAGTGCCTATTTATGCAAATAAGTGCCTTGTATGAAGCTATTTTATTTAACAGCCTGTGCATCTGGATTTGAAGACAAAAATTACCACAAAAGGAATGTCACTTGTGATACAGTAATAATATAAAAAAAAGGAATACCTAAACTTTGGCTCAATATTAAAAGATAAATCTTAACTTGTGCCTGTCAATTATTACATTTGTTTTTGTTTTTGTTTTGTTTTATGACTGGGGTAAACAATAAAAGGTTAACTTTCTGTACTTATTTTCTGGCTTGTTTGAAAAAGTAAACATAATTAAAAAAAATATAGAGAGATATATATATACAGTATATATATTGGGAGCTCCCTATGTTGTGATTTGACTCCTTGTCTTGACTCCATAGGAGCAGGGGGGTCAAACATACGGCCCGTGGGCCGGGCCCGGCCCGCCAAAGGGTCCAGACCGGCCCTGAGTGACTGCTTCATTTACACTTCACTCTTTTTCATCATTTTTTAACAGTGCGGTAACGCTCCGATTAGCAACGGTCTTCCACTTCCTCGACCACGCTATTCATATGCGACTTGCCAAAATGGTAGGGAAAACCAAGCTCTGAGAGAAGCGCATGACTTCACTGTACTCCCTGGGTCCTTCTCTATATGTTTAGGAAAGTAGTCCACATATACGGCTTTTTCCCGCGATATTATGCTCCGTGGGCCGTTTGTAAAACATATTTCTGAGAAGGATGTTTATACTGTAGGTGCATCTGTAAGTTGTAATGATGATTAACTGAGGTATAATATTGTCAAAATTGCATTAATTTTTCTTAAGAAATGTCAAGTTCCTAATGTTTTGTAATACATAGTTAACTAAATGTGAATTTTCTGAATGTACTAATCTACTTACTATTTTGCACTAAAACAAACAGATGTTGGGTTGTCATTTGTTGTGGTCATTATGCTATTTAATGGTCTGGCCCACTTGAGATCAAATTGGGCTGCGTGTGGCCCCTGAACTAAAATGAGTTTGACATCCTTGTTTTAGAGGGTGTTTGACTCCCACCTGAAATGTTATGCATTCAAACACAAATGTCTGTATAGATGTATGCTTCCTTGAGCAAGGTGCCTAACCTGCTCATTATTAACATGGACCTCAAATAGTTATGTTTCACATTGGACAAAAGTGTCGGCTAAATATAAACATGACAAAGAACCTATGTCACCCAACTTTTGTTAAGATGACCTGTTTACCGTTCTGTTCTTATTGGATGGGGGATGTGTGTGTCTAGTGACTTGTTAGGACACATTTTGTGGCCTTCTTTTGTGAGCATTTCAGAATATTCAGCATCAATTCCCCTGTTTTGACACCAGGTGGTAGCATTTCTTTTGACCCTTTGATTTATTTTCATCACCCTTCAGCTCATGCCATATGATAGAACTATTTCTCTTATGAACAGGTCTTTTTTAGGTTAATTTTGATGATGTGGCAAGAGGCTTATTTCGCTACATCTACCAAATAAATGGTATGTACAACAAATAAACAAATGTCATAAAAAAGCTATAGCTCAATATTTTGAGTTCTACTTCATAGTAACTATCCCCAGTCGTGATGTTTTGATTATTAATGTGTGCTATTGACACCCCTGCGCACATCACGGTGTTTGAGACGCCTTGCTTACTTGTTTTTCACCACAGCCTCGACGTGACCTTTAGGGTTTAAGCACTGAGAGGGATTAAGACACCAGTGCCAGGCCTTCACGTGTATATTCTGACTATTCCAATTTCCAATTCCAATTTTCTGTCCCAAAAGTGGGTGGCCATGCAGGAAACGATGTATTGGTAAATAATTTGTATTTTTAGCCACTGTAACGGCTTACAGAGAGAGAGAGAGACAGAGTGAGGTTGTATTTACCAGCAGAGAACATTGGGTTCCTCCTGCATACCAATGATCATGTAACCAAAAAGCAGGTGGTGTGACATGATTGATGGTTAGCATGTAGCAAGCTTTAAAACTGTGTAGACCCTCTATTAGTAGTCATGCTAGAAGTGCAGGACTGCAATGTGGACAGATGTTTAAGTTTCAAAAAGGGGCAAATCCTCTAATGAGGATGCATGCCTGTTGAGGAAATAAGGCCAAGTTGCACTTTGGCAATATAAATGCATATTAAATCACTGAGAATTAATGACAATGAACCTGTGAAATATAGTCACATTAGAAGTAAAACCAAACAGTTTGAGCTAGTCACTGCCTACTAACTAACCGTTACACAAAATGTTCAGTAATAAGCAGTGGAGATTCGGACCAGGATCGTGGATCCTCTACCCACTTTCCATCTAAAATGTTGTTTGGGGGTTTGGTTTTCCTTTAACTGTTACCACTCGTAGTCATCACTGTAACATTGATAGAAACTAGGGAAAGAAAAATGTATTGGACCTACTTTGCTACATTTTGTTCATTGAACATTTTAAGACAACAGCAAGTCACTTATAACAATGAATACTCTGAGGGATCACTAAAGGATCATTCAGAAACCAGCTCGCTGTCCTGAAGTTGTACGGCAATTGAGCAGCATGGGAAATTCCTGTATAGCTTTGAATTTCTGCAGATTTAGATTTGATGCATTGGCTGTCTGTGTGAGATCTTCCAAGACCAGCTGTAGCTGGAGACACGGGTGGTTGATTGAGTTGAAGTAGAATCACAGCATGTTGAAACAACAAATACTATTCATTACCACATCCCTGGGAACTGAAACTAGCAGACGCCCATTTGTAATTCATCCACACTAAATAAAAGGTAAAAATAGTTGTCGATACATATTGAACACTAATGTACGAATGAACAGTACTTACTGTTAGTACCCAACTTTGACGTTAATCTGCGGTGTGGTTACATTAACAGAAAGAATCCCGGTCATAGTTAGTGGATGGAAGATGTTAATGTCTTCCAGGAGGACCACAGATCACCTGCTGTGACGGAGGAGTCGTGACCACAGAGAGCAGAGCGTGCAGCACCCCAATCCAAGCACACCACTCAGGGTTTGTCTCACGGGGGGGGGTTAAGGAGATAGGTAACCACCAAACCACCAAGCCGTTAAACGTGTACGTGTGGTCCCGGGGAGATGGCGGGACGGCTGCCGTGGTTACCTGGCTGACTGGCGTTGGACAGGCGGTCGCGGCGGCGCCGGCTGCGGTTACGACGCTGAGGTTTAGCCTCT
>JAOPUI010000078.1:14110455-14121423 GCA_027123135.1 Urophycis floridana | reverse complement strand
GGCCCGCGGGGGGCTCGGCCTGGGCCGCGGGCGAACGCCCCGGGCTGCCGGAGGAGACATCGGCGGGGGACGGCGTTTGGCGCGGCGTGGGCTCGTGCTCGTGCTCGGGGCCTTCCTCGTGGTCGTGGCCGTGGTCGTGTTCGTGGTCGTGTTCGTGTTCGTGGTCGTGGTCGTGGTGATGATGATGGTGGTGGTGGTGCTGCTGCTGCTGCTGCTGCGAGACGTCCTCCCTGCTGGCCGGCAGGGACGCGTGCGCGTGCTCCTTATCCTGGCCGTGGCCGTGGCCGTGCTTGTGCGCGTGGTCCTTCGCGTGGCCGCCCGAGTGTTTATGCCGGTCGTGCGTCTCGTGCGCGTGGTCCGGGTCGCCGTCGCCGTCGTGGTCGTGCGTGTGGTTGTGGTCCTGCAGCGGGCCGCTGTCGGCGGTGGGACCGGCGCCGTCCCCGCCGTCCTGCGCGCCGCACCTCGCCGCGGCTTTCTCGGTGCGGCCGTGCTGGTGCTGGCCGCCCTTCCCGTGGTGGTGGTGGCGGTGGTGGTGGTGGTGGCGGTGGTCCTCGGTGGTGGCGGCGGCGGCGGCGGCGGCGGGCACGTGGGAGTGAAGCCCCTCCTGCACGTCCAGCATGTCCAGGTGGGCGACGTGATCGTGGCCCAGTCCCTCGTGCTCCGCCTCCACCACCTTCACCTCGCCCAGGCCCAGGCTGACCAGCAGAGTCTGGAAGCCCTGGAAGTCCAGCCGGCCCTTATTGCCGTAGCGCTTGAACAGCTGCTGGATGTAGAATTGCTGCTCCTCCGCCAGCATGTCGGCGGTGGCCCCGCTGGCCGGGGGGGACGGCGGCGTGCCGGCCCCGCCCACGTACGGCGCCTGGGAGATCTGCAGGTCGTTGTGGGCGTGGCCGTGGCCGTGGGGGTCGTGCGGGTGCTCGCCGTGGGGGCCCTCCTCGTGGCAGTGGATGCACTGGAAGAGGAACGTGAGGACGCACAGGAAGCAGAACTTGGTGTGCACATGGACTTGCATCGCTCCGTCACTTCTGGTCCCCTGCGGGAGGACGGTGAAAACAAACAGATATTAAGTTTTGCTGAGAGATTGTAGTGTGTACTGTCCTATCACAAACACTGTGAGACACTACGTACAAATATTGGTGTGGTTTTCACTGTGCAAATAAACCAATTGTAGTCAAAACCAAAACCTCAGGGCGACACTTCTAATGAAAGTGGATGGAGGACGCATCCGGAAGCCGGTCGACTGTCCACTGAACGTCAGGCAATGAGTCGGTAGCCCAGAGCAGGCAGGTACTTCCGCTCAAGTGATGCCCAAGCGGGAGAGGGAAAACCCCGCGAGGCACAGTTTGAACAACACCGTTGTGACGACTCATTTTTAGGATTGCGTGAGAGTAATGGCGTTCAATCCCATCGTCATTTGGCAGCCGCATTCACCCAATGCGACGCGCGGCGGACCGTTTGTTGCTGAAGGTCATTAAGGCGCAGGTTGGCAGGTTGGTGAGGAAGCCTTGAGACATTTTTTTTTTTTTTTTTTTTTCCCAATACAACACCATCACTTTCGTCCAAACATTGTCCAAGACTCTACAAGGATGAATAAAACATCCCCAAAGAACAATTAATTATTTAACCAAAGTGAAGGCTACAGTGAAAGCTGCAATGGTTTGGTTTTAAGGGTTGACAGAAAAAAAAATACACACAAGTAGATTCGAAGTCCTTTTGAAATAAAGCCGTACCGGGCCCTTTTAAATAAACAACAAAGTATCTGTCCAAATAAGCATGAACAGAGCTTAGCAGCTTAGCACGAGCTTAGCTAGCAGGTAGCTGTGGGAAGCAGACAGCAGCAGTCCCTGGCATAATATAGGTTGGAGACTACGGTTTGTCAGCTATCTTCGGTACGCCGACGCTGCACGGCCACTCATACCATAAACTGCACATACTCCTAAGACTTTACAGTCCAGACCATGCTGACAGCTCATTTTGACAACCTGCTTCTCGGTGGGTTATACTGCAAACAGCACTTATTAGAGAAAAGGGCTCCAGTCAAGGACGTGCTCTAGGGATGGGTAGTATTTATCCCGATAGCCGGGGGGAATTTCATACAATAACTGAATTCAATATAAATAAAACACTCCATGATCGTTTGCCTTCACCAAGTTCCAATGCATGCAATGCATGTTCAAAATAACAGACAAAAAAATGTCAAAATGCCATACTGCGATAAGTCTGAGGCCTTTAGATTACCTGTAAACTTAAAGCATCTTCATAACAGTTACACTCTGAGTGAACACAATGTTACTGAAAGATGGAAAGCGCGATAACAGATTACCAGAAAGCCCTGCTAAACTGCCGCGTTGTCATTTAGCGGGCGCTTCTATCCAAATCGACTTACTTGCTTAACACTCAGAACCTCTCAACGGGGAGACAAACGGCCCAAACCACTTGACTGTCCCCGCAGCGCACAAAGTGTGTGCCGACAAAAAATAAAAAATAAATTAAAAAAAACGTTGATGAAACAAATTTCCTCCTCGCGACGTCAACCGTTGAGAACAGCTCGATCTACACATCAAGCGGGACATTCATAACCACACACCGACGCTAAAAACACATTTCACCTGGATTCACACTCCGAAAGCAGCAAGACCTTTTAGGCCGTCGAGGTGACTTCAAAGCGCGAACAGACACCGAGGGAATCGATTGTGTGCGACTGGTGTGAGGAGTCTATATGCTGATGAGCTGCCAGGCCCCGGGGCGTTATCCGGCAGGCTGTCCCTATCACGCTGACGACGACATCACAGACACTCAGCGGGAACAATTAGCTCTCTCCGCGGCTCCGTCGCCCTCACAACACATATCAAAAGATTGCATCAACGCCTTTGAAAACAATCCCGGCGCCTTACGCGATCTGACGTACTTTTCCCCGCGATCAGTCTCACTTAAGTCTATTTGAGCGTCCCGACTCACACAATTGAATAATAAAAAAACTTTAAAAAGAACGAAGAAAGCGAGTGCAGCAAAAACGGCAAAAACGGCAGTGTCCATTTTTGTTTTCTTTTTCAGCTGAGTAACATTCTCTTAAAAGCAGTCCAGACACAGTCAGGACCTGCAACAACCACGGCACTCTAAAGGGTCCTTGTGGGACGAGGGAGCGAGGTCTACTTACCACCGTGGGCCCTTCTCTCCTGAAAGAGCGGTGTGTGAAATTGAGGTAAGTCAAGGAGTGCGGAGCAGTGGCTCTGGGTTGCAGACATTAAGCGGTGTTACAAGCTTGCTGACTTCATGGCTGCAGATAACACTGTGTTTATAAACATGAGCCACAAGTGACCTATGAACCACCTAGCAGATAGGGACAGGGCGAGAACGGAGCCCTTCTGAGAGTGCACTCCCTCCTCCTCCCCAGCGCAGGGCCAAGGTTTACTGAATCAAGCCTTTGTTGTGCTTATGACATTTGAAGTGAACAAAATAATCATTATACGCCTGTTATGGTGAGGGAATTTCTGTGCCAAAACATTATGTTAACTCGTTAACTAGTTTTTTTTTTTTTACATTTCTAGCGCTTTTCTGCATATGATATGGGAAGAATGAATAAGTGATCTCAATCTATCATAAATCCAATCATGACGTCGTTTGTGCAACACAAACATTTTTTTTCTTAAATAGCGACTAGACCATTCGTAGCTTGGGCCTTGTTATAATTTGCTTCACAGGCATGGAAGTAATGACACAGTAATTTACTTGGTGGGATTGCAAGGGTCTATCTGTGCACGGTGAGTTTGAACTAATTTGCTGGGTAATTGGACCAGACAGGCTGACCGGTGCACTGATCCAGATACACTGTCTGACATCAACACCACCGCTGCTGTTAATAATCCTGGCTTGTTCTGGTCTCATGACAATGTTGGAAATGTGCAAAACCCTGTGATGTTGACATTTGCTTGGGTGTTTTTTTTTTGTTTTTTTTTTAAAGCACCTGAAATATTGAATTTTTGACTCACCATTGTATTAGGCTCCCTTCTTCTGACTCGTCTGTGGATTTGGAAAACAGTAATCTTTATTTAGAGAGTTTCCCTTGAGGCACTTATCATTGTGGTCACGTTGTAAAGCTAACCTTTAGCTTAATATATATAGAGAGAGCGAGAGAGAGATGTGTTGGTCTTTTGTACACAGTTGCTGTCTTAACAAGATTGCCACAGATATAGCCTGAGATGATATGAAGCAGGATGATCATTGAAGTTAATGGTCTATATTGTAGTTATCTCTCTACGAAGGCACCACCACATTTGTCTACATCAAGTGTTACCACAGAGGTTAATCATTTATCATTTGGTGTAAAAGTAAATAAGTAATACAAGGCAACCCACTTGTGAATCCCTGCAGTCAAAATGATTGAATGTAATGTCTCAATTCTAACGTCAAGTATAGTGCTTCAAGCCCGGGGATTTAAGAAGGTCATATGTGTAGTGTCTGTTATATGCAGTTGCGTGTGGGGAAAACCCATAACAGGACAACAACGGTTTTCGGCTAATTTTAGGATGATGTCATCATTACTGTTGAGCAGGTAATCCTGTTAAATTATTATGCTGCTCAACAACACACCCACACACACACACACAATGTTAAAGCTAGAGTAGGCAATTTATTTTTGGTCATATTTCTTGAAAGTCTCTTAGCATCCTGACCGCAATCAATAAATCCAATATTTTGACCAAAAAATAAAATAATCTGGTGTCTGTGGATGTTACAGGCCTGTAAAAAAATGATCCAATCATTTAATTTAGCCTGAACGAAATCTATTGTCCAGACCAGACCTACTGCTAAAGCTAGGGAGCTACTCACCTGTTTAGGGGGAGTGGCTCTAGAGGGAGGCCTGAGGCTCACTCACATGGCTGATTTCCCCAAATAGACTAACACTGGCATTAAGTGCAATAAACGGGTGAACTCATGGGAATTCACAAATGGGCAAATCAATGGGCTGAATGGATGAATGAGTGTACGAGCCAAAAGCAGGAAATAACACGGGCGTAACAATGGGGGGGAAGGAAAGCGGTGTCTTACCGTAATACTGACTTTCCTCGCCAACCCTCAGTCACCGCGTCTTCCACCTTAACACAAAAGGCCACACTGGACATGCCAATGGGGAACACAGGTGGTTAAAACAAACATTCATTTGGGGGGAATTTGCAAATGAACCGACTGATTAACGGTTGACAATGATTGGTTTGCCTACAGAAGACAACGACAATGTGTATCATTGCAGATGTGTGTTGAGGTAGTAATGCCCAGGGTAATGTAATGGTGTGCTATACGGTGGTTGTTGGGTATACATGTACAACATAGCACATCGAAAATACATTTGATTGTTTATGAAAACAAAAAGTTCTTTGCAATGAATGCAAAAAATGTCCCTTTCAAGTGCATCTTATTGATGCAATAAAAGGCCTGGACTGAATAAAAGTCTTGTAGTGCCACTTAAACTCTCCAAAACATAGACAGACTAAATAATTAAATGAAATATCTAAATATCTGAACACATGGTATTAGATTACATTATCAATCAAAAATCATATATTTTTGTGTTTCCCATCATGCATACAGGCATGGTCAACCTCACGCTTCAGGTTAGAATGGTCAAAGAAGCAGGGCCTGGAATACCATGATGGGAAACCATCACCTTAAGAGCTGCACGGTATTCAAAACACTGATCACCACTCTCATGACCGCTGCAAGAACTTCTGTAAATCAAACGGAAGCCTTCACTTCCTTCAGGCTTTTCTTCAAGATGCAACACAAGAGGAGGCGGGTGGACTCAGACCCTAAAGCCGCTTCATGTGATTCTCACATGGACATTCCTCTTCCTCCTGAAGGGCCAGAGTCTAATGGGCTGAGGAAGCTATTGAGGCATCTCAGCCGCCACAGTCAGATAGCCACCGTTCAGAAAGAAGCTACTCAAAGTAAATGATTAGTGTGAGAAGATAAACAAGCACTATGGAAATCAATAATTCAATCTAAGCATGGGGGGAGGGGAACGCAGGCTCCAGATGAACAGGATATTAATTTTAAATGTTGCAAGTAGTGCTACAACATATTCCTTGATGGTAAATCGCCTTCACAAGTTTGGTGGCCAGAGGGCCCAGAATGTGATGTTTTTATTTACTTCAGATACAAGTTAAAGCTGGGGTAGGCAATTTGGAGAGACCAGCCAGAGTAAGTTTGATTTTGAAAGTATCCACCTGAGAACATCTCACCCCTTCACAGTCCGGCGTCCCTCCAAAGCACTTCCCGTAAAGCGAATGACTAGCTCGCCAGCTTTTAGCAATAGGGATGGGTACTGGAACATGGTACTGAATGGGCCCAAATTATCAAAGTCCTCAGTATTGATCAGCACCGACATAACCGGTGCCATTGGACAAATTAATGAAATAAATGATCTATTAATTTAGGCTACATAAATGTTGCAATCGTTAATAGTTAAAAATTTGCATAAAAAACCCCTCTCCTTCTCTGAGCCTGTATTTAATTGGGGATTGATGTGTTTTGATGTAACACATCCAAAAAGGGCTGTCGCCACAAAGACATTCCGTTGATGTAGATGTTTTTTTTCACATTTAATTTTTTAACCACTTTGAGTAATTTATGAATCAATATTCATAATTCTTTGGAATAACGCTTCAAAAATCAAAATGGCCGTATCACGAGATAGTGCGGAGTAGTAAGGCGGAAGGAAGGTTCGACTGTACGGCTTGCTCTGCGTTGACTACAATGGGTGGGAGTGGACGCAGGTCTTCAGCGGTGGCGGGAGGTATACCGCTGGTGGCGGCGCTCTTGTTGAAAACGCGACCCCCTCAAGTTCCAATTAAGACGCACGGCTTTGAGTGTACGGGGGTACTTGGAACGATCATGATGTGACGATCACAAATGTGGTTTGAAAATTGCGGAAGGTTTCAACGACATGTGTTGCGCTATCGGCTACGTTATTGGCTCAGGAGCATATGATATGATGAACCTGATATGATGTTCTACCTTTAAAATAACTGTTAAAATCATGCTTGAGGTCTTTTGGCAGCCCAGCTGCATGCATGCCCCGTTTGTGGTGCGCTATGCCACTGGGTACAGCTGTAAATTTTTTCTATCAATGTATGTATTTATTTTTGTTCTACATTTCCATTTTCACAATATTCTAAATATACTACATATAGTATGTGAGTATATAATCTGTATTCAAAACAATGTAAGCTGCTGCAACTGAAGAAAGTTCACACATTATGAGAATGTGCAATGTCCAATTCATAGTTTGTCTTTTGTACGTCAAAAATAATGGATGAGTGCTGTTACAGTACTGGATCGATAAGCAGTATCGCAAATGGTTTTATTACCCATCCCTAAGACTCAGGTCATTACCAATGAGCCCACGACCAGAGTGTGCACACATGTAGCCAGGTAGACAGGAGGACAGACAGGAAGGCCATCAAAACATCTCATTCGAGCTGAATTAAACATTTTGACAGGCTTATTGCAGACTCACAACTGTCTGCCACCCATAACAAAAAAATGCTACTAAAACAAATTGTCTACCCTCGCTTCAAGTACTCTTTTTTATTTAATGATCGGCAGCTGAGAAAGCAACCAAATAAACACGATTGCATTCCTTATAGCTAGACATTAAGCAGCAAACAAGGCTAATGGTTTCATTATTTTGACTATATTTTGAAGTCTATAAAAGAAAAAAAAAAAACAACAATATTTCAGCCATGGAAGTCATTGTCATTGTCCATCCCCAGATTTGTTGTGGATGTCAGTCTGGTGATATACTATATATACACTTATGAACATGAAATACACTGAGACCATTAAATGTCCTGTATATTTGGTCTAAGGCTAATAAAGACCATATGCACATGTGTACCATGTAATATAACACAAATCAAATCACCACAAACTGAACTGCATGTATGTCACTTTCTATGACATTACAATGGGCAAAGGAAAATGTGAGGACCACAAAGCAGAGACAATGACGGCTTATTAACTAGCGGGGAGGAAAGCACAACAACTCTATAATTGGTCAACTCTTCATCATTACTTAGTTCTGTGCAATGCATCTAAAACGAGTCTCTGTTGTGCAAAACACCCAACTTTTCAAAATAAATCAAGGGTAGCAGCACTGCTACCAATCCAATTAAATCATCGATGGGTGGCGTTTTAGATATGGCTGCAGAAAAGTGGCAGTGAACCCAAAACTTTTGTTTGGTTGGGCCAGCGTTCCACCTGGACTTTGTCAGGAGACCCAAACACGGTAAACAAACGTTGAGGAGCTCACCGGTCTACTGGACATCTGAGGGAAACTCTTACAGCAGACAATATGAACGGAGCAATGGGTGTTCCGACAAATGAAAGTAACCCGATTTCCATCATTCGGTCACTGAATAAGTTAAAAACCCCTCCCCCCGCCCCGCCACTCTCCCCTGCATCTCGGCCCATTGGACTGCTATCGCTCCTGTCCTGTCCTCATGTCTTGTCTTGGATGTCTTGTCTTGTGTATGTATGGATCTCTGTATGTATGTATATATGCGGTAATGTCGTCTTTCTTCGTTCTTTGTTTCATTGTGTAAGCGACTTTGGGTCTCTGAAAAGTGCTACACAAATAAAATGAATTATTATTGTTACTCTGCCTGCCGAGCATTTTAGCTGCCTAGCATTTTAGCGCTGATGGATTAAGCTAGCTGCATCTTTACTCGTTAGCGCTCGTCTTTTTTTTTTGTGTGTTTTGTCAATTAGCAGGAGCCCCCCCTGGGATTACGGGAACCCACCTTGTAATCCTGGATGACGCCGTTCTGCATGTCGCTGGGAGGGGGCTCCCAGGTGACGCTGACGCTGGAGCTGTTGCCCAGCTTCACCGTCACCACGGTAACGGCGCGGGGAGGGGCGCTCGGGGCTATCAAAGGTAAGGAGGTCGGGGGGGGGGATATCAGGGTAGACAGGTTGAAATGCGTGGAGACACAGACGACAGAGAGGGGTTAAAAATAGCTGGTTGGTGGTGGAGAACACAATGCCCCCGGCAGTTAGCAAATGCAAAACAATATGTCGTAATTGTAATTACTACAATTATAATTTAGGGATCGTGGCATGCGTAAGTACGTAACTTTGAATATTTTACAACTGAAATGATCCACCACCTCTGAAGAATATACCTAATACTTGCTGTTAGATGATTATTATAAATAGTTCTTAGATTGTTATGACATGTATTCATACATTTAAAGAAATGCATCTAACATAAATAAATGATAGGTAAGGTATATGATCATAGACAAAAAAAACAAAATAACAAAAAGCTATATCTTGAGTTTGGTTAGGATCATTCAGGCTAGTGAGTTCTTTGCTCCCCTGGGCCAAACTGTCACCTGCCTACGCAAACACAGACATGGCACCAGTGTCTGGGGAGGTTTTGTTTCTATCAACTTTATAAACCTTCTGACTTGATGAACTTCATCGGTGCACATTTTCAGCGGAGGAGTTGATCGCTTTGCATTGCAAGCGCTCTATAAGGGACCTAAACAGTGTCCTAATCATCTCGCTTGTTTCAGATTAGCGCGTCGCCCCCAACCTTCACACAAAGACTAAACTGCAGCGTTAGTTCTGACGCTGCGCAGACCAGGCGTCTCCCATGCCGACAGGAAACTCAAGTAGGGATTCAAAGTGAGTGAGAGTCCCTTGTGAGAGCGCTTCTCGAAGAGAAAGCTCAAGGAGCACGCGGGCTCCAGCTCCGAGAGAGAGAACTTGAAGAGCTCAAAAGAGCAATGACCTCAGAGGGCATCTTCTCAAAGACAACAGACAGCGGGTGACTCCTGACTCTGAATCGTTACGACACAATAACGGCCGATTGAAATCGGCATCAGAAAAATTCCCAATTGCATTACATTCAGGGCATTTGGCAGACGCTTTTATCCAAAGCGACTTACAAAGAGAACATTTGTCATAAGAAGGTGTAATATTTCATTGCTGCTGATACAGTAAGAAAGTCAACCGAACAAGTTTCAAGCATTTCGATTGCTAGATTAACCATTGCTAGTGTACAACATCTCTGACTAAGTGCCGAGTTACAAAGAGTGATCAAAGTGCCATTTCATTTTGAGGCGACAACGAGACTCTCACGTCATTGCCGGGCAGCCGCGGCCTACTGGTTAGGGCTTCGGACTTGCAACCGGAGGGTTGCCGGTTCGAACCCCGACCAGTACGAATGGCTGAAGTGAGCCTGTGAGCAAGGCACCTAACCCCTCACTGCTCCCCGAGCGCCGCTGTTGGTAACTCACTGCCTCAGGATTAGTGTGTTTCACTTCACTGCTGCCTCACCATCACATCACAGAATTCACGATTGGGTTAAATGCAGAGACCAAATTTCCCTCACAGGATCAAAAGAGTAATTCTTCTTCTTCTTCTTCCATCATCGAAAATGTATTTGATTGTGAACGCATGAGCCACGAATATCAAACAAACACGACTTGACACGCGGGAGCTCAGAGAGTGGAATGCGCCCCTCAACCTCAACCTCCATTTTCCCCTTTTTTGTCTTCGTCTTTGTTTGTTCCGTGCAGATGCTTGCAGAACTACATCCCGCCCCAGTCCCTGACGCTGTCCTGCCCGGTGTGCAGACAGACGTCCATCCTCCCCGAGAAGGGCGTGTCGGCGCTGCAGAACAACTTCTTCATCACCAACCTGATGGACGTGCTGCAGCGCGACCCGGAGTGCACCAGCCGCCCCGAGGCCTCCAGCGGCCTGGAGGCTGTCAGCGCCGGCGCCGGGGCCGCCCAGCCGCTGTCCTGCCCCAACCACGAGGGAAAGGTAGGACAACCCCCGACCCCCGACCCCCACCCCCCCACCCCGCGCAGCGACCGGCGCTACTGACGCTAGCACCGCTAACCACCTGTAGGGTTCAGCGCAGCCGCTGTCCCGCCCTCAACCACTAGGGCAAGGTAG
>JAOPUI010000078.1:13730532-13740668 GCA_027123135.1 Urophycis floridana | reverse complement strand
AATATAATATTATATTATAATTATTATTATTATAATAATACAAAAGCATTTAACAAACATAATTGATGCTAAAGTTGACCTCATATCTACTCATAAGTTTAACAGCTATGATTCATACCAAAGTTGACCGTGACATTTCAGAACGACGTCCTGCTGGCCGAGAGCAGCCATTACACGTTTGTGTACGACGACAACGAGTGTTCCCTGGTGATCCTGAACACGTGCCGGGAGGACTCCGGGGTGTACACGTGCACGGCCAGGAACCTGGCGGGCTCCGTCACCTGCAAGGCTGAACTGACGGTGCACGCCGGTAAAGAACACGTGTGTGTGTGTGTGTCTTTGTCAGTGTGTATGTTGGTTCGTGGTCCGAGCTATGATTTGACAATAGGTCGGTATGATGTCATCGCTCAATTGTTTTTCAGCTCATCTGCCTAGAACTTACTTTGTCTGTATTTCATATTGTGCCCTTGATTACTACAAAGACAACCAAAACAAATGATCACTACCAAGACAACTAACAGCTACGTCTTCTGATTTATTTTGATGCGCAGCACTTTATTTTAATTACTTCAGTTTAGATTGCGAGCTCTGATTGTTCACACCCTCGCTTTTGGATAAAGCATCTGCTCAATGGCTTAGGATTTGAAAAGCCATTCCCTATAGGTTTGGCCCATTGTAAGAATACCTCGGAATAGCCAGGGAAGTGAATCACCAGCGCCTACACTGTTCCTACATTATCCTTACAGGCTTCTAAGGATGGTCATGCCACATAGTGTGTTTGACCGAAATGTCAAACCATGTTTTAATATTAATGTATGCATCAAACAAGTCAGAGCTAATACAAAAAAAAACATTTCAAATAATAAAAATAGTTAACTTTCCCCTTAATCGGAATTTGGAAAAATGGCATAAAATTGAAGTTCTTCAATGCATTCTTTTGAAAATGTTGAATATATTTTGTTTATCAGCAAAAAGGAAAGAGCAGCCCATGGAAGACGAACAGACCATCTTGAGGAAGATGCGCAGAATGACCGACTACTATGAAATCCACAAGGAAATCGGAAGGTAAGTTTGACTTTAACTTTCTCAAAAATGAAAATAGATTTTTCATCTGTGATCTTATCTATCCATTCTCTTTTTCTCCCAAACGTATTGCATTATATTCCTTTGGCAGGGACTTTAAGCTTTCTCGGGTTTAACTAAGCTAACGCCAAACTTGATTCTTGAAGAAGAAACATGCTAACACAATGCGTGGTTGTTGTTGAAGCTCTGTGAAGCTAGTGCTGGATGTGCTATGCACCCCTGGACAAGGTAACACTGCGTCCATCTTGTCTCTGTGGCTGCCAGAGGTGCGTTCTCCTATGTGAAGCGCGTGGTCCTGAAGGTCGGCAAGACGGAGTACGCCGCCAAATTCATCTCGGCACGCGCCAAGCGGAAGGCGTCGGCGCTCAGGGAGATGAACCTGCTCTCCAGGCTCGACCACGAGAGGATCCTCTACTTCCACGACGCCTTTGAGAAGAAGAACGCCGTCATCATCGTCACTGAGATGTATCCTTCCTGCGTGACTTCACCCCGACCCCACCCACCAACACCACCACCACCACCACCACCTTGTGGAAATAATATGACTGTAACTGTAGCCACAACTCAAGCCACTATTCCACTAATGGGAAGACTTACATACTGCATGTTAAAGAGAATAGCTTTGACCAACATTACATTTCAATCCCTTTAGCTGCTTGTTGTTTTGTGTGTATGATAGATATGATTATATAACATGCAGAATGTTCATTATCAATGTTCAATATCACATAATGTAATGAAATACATCAAATTGAATTGATATGTACAATATGATAATATAGATTTATGCATATCTATAATCCATCCACCGAACCACTCTAAATCAATCTAATTAAATCCTATCAAGACTTATCTACTCTAGTGTGTGTCTGATCTAGTTTACTTTATTATTTTCAAATATAATCTAATATGTCTATGCCTTAATCCATCTAATAAAGATGTCATGAGGAGCTGCTTGACAGATTTGCCAAGAAATCTATGATCATGGAGTCTGACGTGAGTTTTGTGTTTTGACGTTTTGTGTGATTCAAAGTCAAACATATAACATCATCTATGTTTACAGTTACACTCTACTTAATTATCATTGCTTCCAGGTGCGCTCCTGTATGAGACAGCTACTGGAGGGAGTGGACTACCTTCACCATCAGAACATCATCCATCTGGACATCAAGGTACTTTACATATGGGCCTTATTCCCCCAGCGGCCATTTTGGTCTCATCTTGGCTCTAAACACGCGTTTAAACTAACACCTTGAAACTGTTGTGTTTCTCACACCCACATCCCCATTCTATTTTGTCATTTTCAAGACAACAACAAAATTAGCACCAAGCTAGAAGCCAGTAGTGTGGATGTACGCCGAATGTGACGTTTTTGCATAGTCACCTATGCAAAGCAAGTGCTTAACACAGAAACTTCCCTCATAGGTATCGAGGTTAAAGGAAGCCTCTTCACAATTAAGACACACCTTTTTTAAGTTAAAACTGGTGTGTGCTCTGGGGGCAGGATAGTCCCAATCTGTTTACAACCAAATGTCAAAACAGATTAGAAACGATGAACATTATTAAAACCTGTATGCGCCATGTAACATTTTCTCTATATATCTCTTCATGATGTCATACATTAAAATCATTTATACTATTAAATCCACATAAATATGAATGAACAAACGTTAATGTTTTCCCTTGTATCACATGGAAATGGTGATCATGCTCCGGTGCGCCCTCTCAACCTCAATATACTCAACATTTGTTGTGCTCGTCCCTCAGCCTGACAACATCCTGATGGGAGACGCCCACAGTGATCAGATCCGACTCTGTGACTTCGGCAACGCGCTGGAGTACACGGCCGATGAGGCCCAATACTGCAAGTACGGCACGCCAGAGTTCGTAGCGCCGGAAATCGTCAACCAGTCTCCCGTGTCCAAGGCAACCGACATCTGGTACTGCTCTTAGGTTTCTCCTGGTAATCAAATTGAGAAATGTTGAGAAACTCCCGAGACATTGCTCCTTTGATAAATTATTCCTCTCTGTCATTGTTCTTCCAGGCCCATTGGAGTCATTGCATATTTGTGGTGAGTTAATTTGTTTTTAATCAATCAGAACTGGCAATTTGTTTAAATGTTTGAACAAATGCTAGCTAGAATACAATGTTAACAATGGTAGCAATTGTGAAAGGCGCTGTAGGTAGGATTTGAGAGTTGTAAAGAGAGGGAGTAGAAAAGAGCAAAGGAGAGCTTTTGAAAATAGACAACTAGAAAAAAAACATCCTCTTCCTCTGTGCTTCCTCCATCCCTATGTTTCTCCACCCATGAAGCATGTTGCATTCACACACTTCTGATTGACATACAAGGATTCTCTGACCCAATCAGGGAACAGATTCCCTGATGGGTTGTAAAATCTAAATTGGCTCATGCCAAGGCAGGTACACAGGCAACCACACCTTTAATATATCCCTAAGTACTTAAGCTGTTCAGTTAGTACAATAATGGAACAACTCTAATAAACAAATAACAATGAAAGTGCTGTGAGCAATAGATCTCCAACATATCTTATTGGTAGTAAGTGAATGGAGCTCAATGAATGCGTATATGTGCTTTCAGCCTGACGGGTGTGTCTCCATTCGCTGGGGAGAACGACCGAAGCTCAGTGCTCAACATCAGGAACTACAACGTGGCCTTCGAGGAGAACATGTTTGCTGAGGCCAAGGAAGCGAAGGGCTTCATCATCAAGCTGCTTGTAGCAGACCGCCTGTGAGTACAAATAGTCAGACTTCAAGATCACTCAAAATGATCAATTTTGCATGAATATGTATTCCACAGATGCCTTCATCAAAATCAACTTGAATGTATATTATTTACTCATTAATTAACAGGGTTGTGCATCTTGCCCAAGGGTGCCTGCAGGTAGAATGTGGTCATAGATCCTTGAACGTTTTATCTGAAAGTCAAAGACCTGAACCACGAGACTATTCTGCCCCCAATGTATGTAATCCTCAAAATCAACTGAATATATTATATTTGCTACTTGTAGGAGGCCTGATACCCAGGAATGTCTCAGACACCCCTGGTTTAAGGTGAGCTAACTCACTGAGTGTAATGAAGTCTGTCATACTTGTGGAGTTTACTTTTGTCATTGAATGACTTGTTTTCGTTGTTGTTATGTAGACACTTAGCAAGGGAAAGGCTGTGAGCACAGAATCCCTGAAGAAGTTTGTGTCCCGAAGAAAATGGCAGGTATGTCATCTTACATTTCTCCTACATTCTGAATATCCTTGAGTATATGTATCTATAGATGTACATTGTTGTATTTTCAAAATTCGGATGATGTCCGTGTATCTCCTTTCAGCGATCACTAATCAGCTACAAATCCAAGATGGTCATGAGGTCCATTCCAGAGCTGTTGAACGACTCCACCAGTCACATCTCCATAGCGGTTCCCAGGAACCTCAAGGAGGGCTCACCCCTGCCATCATCCTCCTCCGACTCTGACGAGGACATAGATGAGCTGCCCTTCATTCCGATGCCGCTCCACATGGAGTTCTCCGGCTCCAGGATGTCTCTCACCGACATCCAGGGCAATGGGCAGGACACCGGCAAGCAGAACGGCTCCACAGAGTGGTCTTCCAGTCCAGCCCAAGAGCAGCAGCCCATGGAATTGGAGCCCAGCATTGCAGAGAAAGACTCTCCCAGTGGAAAGGGTCGCCTACGGAAGAGGTCCAAGCAGGAGAACGACAAGGGCTCCTCGGATGACGAGCCACCAACCGAGTTGCCGCAGCGGTCAGAGCAGTCCAGGAGACCTCTACGCCGGGGTTCCAGCATGGAGTCCGACAAACCAGAAACCGGACGGAGACGAGGGGAGCTCAGGCGGGGAGGCTCGGCCGACAGTGCCCTGTTGCTGCGCATCACACCCGAGGAAGGGCAAGCAGGGGAAACCCCACCAGGAGAGGGAAGGAGAGTCCTCAAGAAGGCTGTGTCCATGGAGCTGCCGAGGAGAAGCGCAAGCCCTGGGAACGCTAATATGAGCCAGGAGGACTACGCTATGAAGCTGGAGCTCATGAGGCAACGGCTGCTACGCGGAGGGTCTGTGGACAAGAAGCTGAGCGGGCTGCGAGGCCCTCTGTTTGAAACGTTGGAGACAGACGGATTCTCTCGCGCCCCTCGCTTGGGGCCGCCACCCTTGATCAGGGCGGTGTCCAGTGAGTGCTCCCCGAGAGAGGACCCTCCTAAGCCCAAACTGCTCCGCAAAAGTGCTTCGTTTAGTCAGGGTGACTCAGAGCCCATGACCCTGCACCGCCGCTCCGGAGCCCCCCTGGAGATCCCACTGGCCCAGGTAGAGGAGAGGAAACTCAAGGAGGCCATATCAATGTCCTCCCTCACTGAGCAGGTGAAGCTGGATTCACGTCCGGTGACGCCGAGAAATCCTTCGCCCAGGCCGCAGACTCCAGAGTCTGTTCTGGAGAGTCCTACCAAAATGGAGAGTGAGGAGTCCTTGATGGAGAGAGAAAAACCGGATGAGGCAATGAGTGAGAAGACGGATGGTTTGACCACAGACAGTAATTTTGACGAGAGATCAAGCACGAGTGGTTTCTCTGAGAAGGACATGAGCATATCAGAAGACCAGATGATGGATACAGAGTACACAGGCCAGAGGGAACCCACACCTCCACCTCATCCTCCAATGGCCCAAAGCTCTGTGATAGAAGAGGAAATGGAAGAAGAAAAAGAAGAGATTGTGGAGGAAGTGGAGAAGATGAACGTCAGTGTTCCTGAGGAGAAGGACAAAGGAAATGAAGAAATGGAAGAAGAAGAAAACGAAGTTAATATGGCTGGTAAATCTTCTGATATGATCATCACCACAAACTCGGTGATAGTGAAACCTACACACGACTATTCAAGGGTTCCTGGAAGTGTTGTTTCCCCACTTCCAACGCCAGCACCCACTGCTGTGGTTGTTCTTCCTGATGGAAGGAGGTCGGCGTACGCTAGCATTATGCAGACCATCATGGTGCCCGCACTTCAACCTGAAAATGCATCGTCTTCATCCAGCCCCTCTTCTCCAATAGCTGCTCAAGGCTCATCAACATTCCCAACGTCAACCCAAACTACACACCCACCTGCTGCCGGTGCCCTGTCCACTCCGTCCCCTGTACCTACACCTACACCTGCTGAAATACCCTCTGCTTTCCCTGGCCGCTCCAAGCCGATCATTGTTTCGTCCACTGAACACCCCGCTGTCTTCTCGCGGGTTGCGTCTCCCGAGCTGATCACCAAAGAACCGAGCCCGCCACTGATGGTCTCGCAGTCTCTTACACGTGAACTGAATGCGGGACATGACTTCCAGGATATAACATCCGAAGAACTCTTTGAATCCCGCTTCAAAAAGCGTGAGTCGTCGCTGACGAGAAGCTTCAAGTTTCTGTCTCGATCAAAGAATGACGACAAACCACAGGTGTTGGCACCGGATGCCACAGAGACAGGGGAAGACATATACCGCCCGGGACCAATCGGCGCGCCTCTGGAATTCGCACCAAGGAGACTTGAGGAGAAGTCCAAGTCTGTCCTCGACCTCCGTGAAGCTCAGAAGGACCAGGGCTTCATGAGGAGGCTCTCCATGCGTCTGAAGAGGACGCCGTCTGCCGAACGCAAGGAGGAGGCGGCCAAAGAAGAAGAGCAAGCGGCCTCGAGACGCCGACTGTCGTGGACCCTGGGAAGAAAGGGTTCCCAGGAGAAGAAGGAGGTGGAGATGTTGCGGATGGATGGTGGCCCCGAAGAGGCGCAACCCGGGCAAGATGACAAGGAGGGGAAGAAACCCCAAGAGTCGCCCGTCCTGGCCATGCGCAGGAAGATTGAGTCGACAGTGGCCGGCATCTCCACCCGAATCCGCAGCTTCTCCGAGGAACGGAAGGTGCCGGACGAGAAGGAGCAGAAGCGCACGCCCATCTTTTCAATGCTTCGCCGCGCAGCCTCGGAAAATCGCGGCGTCAAGAGCGCGGTTGTGCCCTCGAACCAGCTGGCAGCACAGACCAGCAACGGCGCCTCGTCCGAGTCCCTGGACTCCATGTCCAGCCTCAAGTCGGACACATCCAAGGGTAGGCTGGAACCGTGTTTCCAACATGTTCACAACTTTAACATTACAAGATTTTGGTTCACATACTGGTACTGGTTCCAAAATAAAACCTGTATGATGTGACATTTATCATCCTAATGTAATTTTGTGACATTTGTCTGTCAATACAAGTACTTTTTATCTGTGAAATCCTTTGGCAGTTTAGTCTGTTGATTATTTTCCCTTGTTTTATATGGGGTTGAAATGTGTTTCAGTTGGAGAAGTTGAGCGCAGGTCACGCTGGGATCGCTGGGGCCTGTCCAGAGGCAGCAAGCGGGACAAGACCGTTTCACAGCCTGACATTCCCTCTGCCATCACCAGGGACAGTAGTGGTCTACGGTCACGCCAGTACTCTAAGCTTGCCTCTGGTACGGAAGTGTCAGTTTAACATTGCTCTGAATGAATAATGAGATGACGATGTCAATCACTAGAATTGCATAAGCTGTATGCAAACTGCCCAATCGTTTTAGAGTTCACACTATGGTATCTGTGTGTGTGTGTCTAATCTTTTGATAAATGTGTATATCTTAAATAAACACTGCAGGGCTAATAGCATAGTGTTCTTACATGACCGTTATGGTAACCATTTACCATCTACATCTATATACATCCATATCAGCTATGCTCTATTTAAGTCACATGTCTACTTCCTGTGTGTCCGCTAGACTTTGCTCCAGTGTTCCACATCAAGCTGAGAGATCATGTGCTGCTTGAGGGAGACCCTGTCACTCTCAGCTGCCTGCCTGCGGGAAGCCCACACCCACACATTGCCTGGGTCAAAGGTCAGAGGTTTATTTGTTTTTTTGGTAAATGGGGAATTATTACACTGTTATTTTTTTCATTTTAGCATTTTGTTCTGTATTCTCCAAATACTGATGCCAGCACGTCCAAGACATGAATACTCTACAATACAACAACCAAACAACTGTGCAACTTCCTCACCTTCAATGCTTTGTCTATTATTATGAACATTATGAATCTGTCTCCCCAGACAAGAGGCCGCTGGTGATTGACGCCAGGATGAACCTGATCTCCTGCCCGGACGGCCGGCAGCTCCTGATGATCATGCAGACCACCAAGAAAGACGCGGGGCTGTACGAGTGCTTGGCCACCAACCCCCTGGGCGTGGTGTCCAGCTCCTGCTCCATCTCCCTGGCCCGTAAGAGACAGCAGACCTCGGGGGGCCTCCATCTGCATTTCACCTTGGAAAAACGCATTCAGGAGCAGTCTTCATTTACACTGGCGACGCATTTTTCTTATAAAATATAATGTTACACAAAAATCCTCATACGCAATCAATTAAGAGTGATTCAAAGCAATTACATTCAAAACAAATACTTTAAACTCTTATGTTCTCCGGGAGTCCTTTCAATAGTTCTAAGTGTGGGGACCAGCCACTGTGATCCTGCTGTAGTTCCTCTCTTATCTCTGGTGACCTGTCTGTCACAGGCCTTCCCAACCGCCCCGGGACCCCCGAGATCCCCCAGAAATACAAGGACACGGCCCTGGTGGTGTGGAGGCCCTCAGACAACCTGGCTCCATGCACCTACTCTCTGGAGAGGAAGGCCGAGGGTGAGCCCACCCTCCAGTGTCATGTTTTATGTTTGAGGAGTGTGTGTGGGTGCGTACTGCTGCCATAAAGTGTGCAATCCTGTGTCATATTCCTCTGCGTCTCAGTTGTTTTGATCAAAGGTGTTGAATCCTTCTCACTAAAAACAAGTGACATACACATGGAAGTTGGTTTTCCCTACTCTGCTCTTCTCTATCCTCTGCTTCTCTCTCCTCTCATCTTTCCCTCTCTATTCCTCTTCTCTACTCCGCCTCTTCCCCCACAACCCTCCCCCTGAACCCCCACCGCCCCCTTCTCTCTCCTGCCCACTCCTCCATTCTCATCCATCTCTTCCTGGTCTCCACTCCAACCCCCTCCTCCTCACTCGTCTCCACCTCCTCCCCCTCCTCCTCCTCCTCCAGGAGAAAGCCTGTGGCTCATCGTGGCTACAGGAGTGGCAGACTGCTACTACAATGTGGTGGACCTGCCTGCGGGGGTCTCCTTCCGTTTCCGGGTGGCGTGCGTGAACAAGGCCGGCCAGGGCCCCTACAGCAACCTCTCTGACAACGTCTGTCTGGATTCAACGGGTACGTACTCACCTCAATGCGTCATCGGTCACCCCTCAGTTCCCTTAGAGGGTTTGTAGGTCAAAAAATGCCATGCAACGTGCAACAACACCAGGAGGAACAATAAAACACATCTGAATCACAGATTTGTTTATACACAGAAAAACTCATACTTGAGAAGAAGGCTACACTAATACGTTTACATATTTAGTTTAATAAAGAATGATGAGATAATACAGAGCGATTGTGAGGCAATCGGTTCCTCTGGCAGATTTGATACCCAGGGATAACGATAATGATGATGATGATGATGATGATTGCTAATGAGTATGATCTTCCTCCCCTCCTTGTTAAATGTTCATGCGGTTGCATAGTCAACACACTCTGTTGTCCATCAGTGAAATCCTTGTATCTCATCAGATGTGTACAGTGTATCATAAATCCTGTCTCTCTCTGCGTTGGGTTCAGAACTGGCCAAAACCAGCGGCACGCCCGTGGTGGTCAAAACGGCGCCGTCCGCCACTCCTCCCGCGGTGATGACATCATCCATGACCGTGACGCCCATCAAACCGGCTCAGGGCAAAACAGTCGTGACCACCGCCCAGATTGCCACCGCGGCCCCCGCAGCCCCCCCCCCCCCCCCCGCCCCCGGGCCCCGCGCCCGGCCCCCCCCCACCCCCCCCCCAGGCCCCGCCCCCCGCGCCCCCGACCCCCCCCCCCCCCCCGCCGCCACCCCCCCCCGCGGCCCCCCGCCCCCCCGCCCCGCCGGGGGAGCGACAGCCAGCACCGAGGGGGGAGAGACAGACAGCACCGAGGGGGGACAGAGAGACAGC
>JAOPUI010000078.1:13708128-13721161 GCA_027123135.1 Urophycis floridana | reverse complement strand
ATATATATATAATAGGTCTGTATACAGTAACCCAACATTTAACCCTGTGATAAGAACAGCACCACATCAAGTGTTTTTACTGTGTCTTTTTCAGGGTATTCTATGATGTTGGAGATACAAACACAGTCTTGACCATTAAGAACGCTAGAGGGTCAGATGCTGGCAGGTACGAGGTGTTTGTGGAGAACAATCTGGGAACAGACCAGTCCTTCGCCCGTGTAGACCTCCTCTGATAGGAAAGTCTTCAGTCCATCAAAGCTTAAAGACTTTTTTTTTTTTTTACATTTTGTAATATCCCGTTATGCAGCAATGTCGTCGCCGTGTTCAAAGATGTACATAAAATATCAACAATGTCAAAATGTCAACGCAGAATAAAAAATAATTATATTAAGGGATTGTCTGTAAAGTGTCTTTGATGAAAATCAGGCAATACGAGAAAAATAGTTTCAAAGCTACCAAGTGGATATAGGGACACATACACACATCCGCATAGTTACTATTTTATTTTATTCGTTATTATTTTACATTATATTATATGATATTATATTACAGTATATTATATCTATATATTTTTTTTAAATTACAGGCTTAGACTGTAAATGAAGTCAGAATCTTAATTGATCACATGTAGGCTACTACATGTGCACATTGCACTTGAGATAATACAGCTACGTTTTACTGAATTAATAATACACTGGCTACTTTTTTAAACACCGCTGTGAATTATAAAAACCTTGAAATGCAAGGGCGTAACTCTATGTTCAACAGTGGGAGCACTTTTGGTTGGGGCTCAGGTGAAACATCGTTTACATGTCTTGAACATTTGCAATTTCAGGCAATTATATGGGGGATAAGAGGCAGAGTAGATAATTAGATGACAAAAAAATTGCATAACAGCGCATCAAAAGTCATAGCCTAAGAGAACTACAGAGTCAATACGTGTACATCATTGTTACTTTTTTGAACAATTTGTTCTATATTTACATTGCATTGTATGTTTTCTGTGCAAATAAGCCTGAGGGGTAACTAATTAACATTTATTTGTGCAAGCTATTTTTGGGAAGAAAATTTACAAATTGTGTTTTGAACCTATGTTGAAATAGATCAATTAACACAGGACTGAACGGGGAAACTGAAACGGTAACCGAGGTACTTTAGAACGGTGGCTATGCCTCATGAGTGTCGGTGTCCGCACTTTGAAGACTATCCCTAACCTCCCTCTTTTGCACAGTCGGTTTCAAGGCGACCCCCCCAGTCACCATTCAAAGTTTGGACTAGGGGCAAACTTTTGAAACACCTTTATTAGAATCACTTTTTGCATGTTTTAAATATGTGATGCTTAGAAATGTATCTTTCTCTGCACAATAATAACCAACATCTCTTGAATACTTATCAGTACAACATCGTGCATGTGTCATTAATCAAATACTGATATGTCAATTAAAATAATAAATTAAATTGTCTTACATTTACATGCAAATCCAATGCAAATTTATAAACTGATATTTGAACTAGGGCCTGCGCGAATAATATAGCTTCACATCCTGTATTGTGGCTTTAAGAATAGGGCTTCCTTGAAACCGTCAAGTCGCATGTTTAGTGCAATTGATGAAGTTGTTGAACGTAAGGTCATTTAAACAAAGTAATCCATTTCCCGATATTCAACCACTGTGTTTTAATCGCTTCGGTCTGCGCGACCGAACCGCTACGCTTTCGACTTTTTCTTCGGCGTTTCGAGCTACGCACAGTATGCGCGTATGCAGACAGGGAGTGGCAAAATATAAATAATTCTTTGCCATAACTCATCGAACTATTTCATTGAGTATTGCCGTTTTTTTGGATTTGAATGACGGATGTAATGGACCATTCGTCGTCGATAATCACGCAAGTGGCACGAAATGAAGAGGAAAATGCGAGTTGTCCAGAAGAAGGTAAGTTTGGAAAAGTTTGGTGAGGAAATGACAAGGATATAATGCCACAAGACTCAGCGTTGTTTCTAAAACTCCGGGACCGTGTTTCGGTGTGACTTTTCGACTAAATCCACGGGCTGTGCCGTGCCGTGGCCGTGTCCACACCACCGCTCCGCTGTAACTACGTTATAAGAGTTAAAAGTTTGCAGCGAGCGGTGAACTTTGGGTGAGTTTCCCGAGGTGGTGAGGCCCGATCCTGACATGGAGGTCCGACCCACGGTGTGTGTACAGTAGTTCTTATCAAACACAGCTCGTTAGGACCAAACTGCAGGTATTAGTCATCGTGGTAGATTCACGAAGAGTATATATTTTACCTGCCTTTCTGGAGTTTAATGATAAAATGAATCAATATTGATTTATATGGAAAGGGGGCGGGGTCTCACAGCACTGCGTAGGCTCTCTGTCAGCGGACTGTTTAGGACACGGAGGTTCAACGTCTAGTCTGCACCGACCTGTTTTCACCAAACACAGTAATAATGGCTTTCGATTCATTGTAAACATGATGTTCAGCAAGAAGCTTGTGAATATATGTCTGCGTCTTCCCTCCTCAGTAGAAAGATGGCCAGACCGAGCGGCCTTTAGAGTTGGAGATGAATTGATGACATGACCAGATCTAGTATGCAATGACGTCATCGTAAGTTTCTGATAATAAGACGGGCAACATGGAAACAAAATGAAGCGTCCATGTAAGGATGGACATGTTTTGATATAATTGTCTTGAATTGTATAGAAAGCCAATGGTTATATAAAGAAAAGTTGAATTTTCTTTATTTATTTTTATTGGTTTTCATTATTAGTAACTATTACCACTAGTAGACATTACATCACATCTTAAACATAGGCTTGCAACATATCATTCTGCTGTAAATATCCTACATGTTATTTTATCCATGCCATTATTATACTTTCATGAATGAGTAACATTTTTTGTTACACGTCAAAAATTACAATAAAACATGAATACTTTTGGGTCAGTGACTTGTCACTAGCTTGAGTGACAGGAGTACACATTAGCGGTCTAAATCATCTTGATGAGCATTAGCTTCATTAGTCTATATCGAGTAGGCTTCCTTGGGAATCCTGTCAGAGCGTGCGCCTTTTAAAGAGGCTATGCATTTCATTGATGCTATTTAAAAGTGGCTTTGAACCTTGGATACATGCATACGCATACTGATTTGCTTGCCTCCTTTTATAGTTCCATGAAATTATGTTTTAAGCCTACAGTGTGTTATTGATTTTCAAAGCTGATAAGTACCCCAATGTCCGCAGTCTACCTAGTAGCATCAATGACAAATATGCCTTTACCCTACCGGCTGATTGCATTGACTCACCAAAAAGAAATGGTCACCGTAATGAACTCTGGGTAAAATAATCTACTAAAACACCAAATAGAGTAGAAGCAGACCAAATAAACTAACACAGAGAGTGGGTTCCATAGCACCTGTAAGGTCTCGCTTTAAACCTTATGGGACCCCTACATTGGGTGATAGTGATCTGAACATAAAAATGCAACATTTTATGGGGACCTACAGTGTGATTGACTGGTGGATATGCTCAGCAGGTGGCAGTGCAGGACAGGTTGAGTTAAACTGCAGCTACCTCCCCATGTCACTTCCTCTTAGCCTGGAGTCATGAGCCATGGTGTTGGCCACAGATATGGCTTCCCTCCAGAAGTCAGGCACCCATAAAGTTATTATGAAAAGAGAAGGCGCAAGACGCATGATAGAAGGCATGGAGCAATTTTGAAGAGGAAGCCAAACTATCATGTGCACAAACTTCCTGTCCAAATGTCCCACAGCTTCACCCATAAAGGGCCCTGTGCTGGCAGAACCTTTGTTTGAATCAACTTGAATCAATTCTAAGACAAAAGGTTTGTGGACAGGGATTGTCTCTCTCTCCTTTGTAATAGTGACGATGAAAGCATCAGGAAAAAAAAAGAAAAAGGCTGCTTTGCAAATGGGCCGATTCTGACACCAATTGCTGATTGTTTTCCCAAGACTGGTCCATTTTTTTCACAAAGTCCATTAAAACTGGGGCAGCGAGGTTGATAATCCTAGTGCTGCCACACAGACCCTATTTAAAAACCAGTTCTATATTATGGAAAGAATCAATATTTATGTATATATTTATGAATTATTTAGCCAATCGCCATTCATTTGATTTTAATTTGCATTCTAGAAACAAAACTTTCCAAAAATAGAACCTTAAGAGATGTATTAACAGTTTAATAAACAAAGTGTTGCCAAATATTTTCACTTTATGCTTCCTGTGATGTGGCGTGGCCCTATAGGGTGTTAAGCAGAAACGCCGTGCCGGGCACCATCTTGTGTTACAGAACAGGAGCAATATGAGAGGAGGCTGCAGATTCAGTAGTATTAGGGTGGATTAAACCTTTTCGACCACAAGTACTTAAGTAGAAAAGGGAAAAAAAGATTGAAAAAGAACCATTTCAATCTACAAAAAAAAACTAGGGTCATAGAAATGCAGTCTTAGGACTTTCGTCTGGAAACTGCAGCCTCCTCTATTTCAGGAACATACTATGGACCAACATGACAGAGGTAGTGACCTCTAAACATGGCGCGTTCCCCATGGCGTTATAACGCGGTATGATGTCACCTTCACTTCTGCGCATTGCACATGGGCTATCACGTTAAGGGCTGCAGGTCTCATGTGTTATAATTTTAAGTAGTCATGGTGGCTTGAGGTGACATTTGGAATGGAAATGTAACCCATTAAAAGGATTACTAGGATTACAAGTATGTTAAAAGACCTGCTGCTGCGACCAGAGATATACTTCCCTCTTCAATCACATCTTTATTTTTTATCTCCCAAAAAGCTCACAAATATCATGCATGTTTAATCAATGGTAGAATATACTTTTAATTCATGAAGAAAAGTTAATGAACACATCATTAAATAAATTGAGCCAAATACACAATTAAAGTTAAACAACATAAATCATCAGTATGCAAAGGGAGCTCATGCAGTTTCACATAGATAAATATACTCTGCCTATGCCAGAACTTCGACATCAGAATGGAACCTACTCTTTCTAAATTCCGTGCCCATGAAAGGAGTTCTGTCAACTGCTTCACTCACAAGCTTAACATGTGCTACAGGTGCTGTTTCAAGAAAACCTAATTTTGCTTCAGATTGTAGAAATTGTGTTTATATGTAGATACTGCTATAATTTAGCTACGTAAACACTTTGGTTATGCTCTTTAAGGAGTAGCCACTTAGTTTCACAGGGCAGGGAGTTGGTGTGGATCAGCCATGTCCTTTGAAGTTATAGATCAACGACCATGGGGATGTATGGACTACTATTGTTTGCACAAACGTTGCACAAAAAAGTAAAACCCACACACTGGCAGAGTGCAGCCCATTCTCCAGTGAGAACCCAAGCGTGAAACTTGGTTAGCTATCTTTGCACACAGTCATACAACCTCACAGAGATACATGGACATTAGATTACATGGGGCATATTGCCAAGTAGGGCCCTCACAATTTAATAGGCAATGCCTTCAAAGTGTCTTTGATCTTAAAGTAATGGGCTTAGCTAAGGTTATAACCACAAGTTTAACAAGATAACTGTTGGGACCGTGACTATCACAACATTTGGTCACCTGAGATCATTTGAAGAAGACTCGCTCATCTACGACCACACTAGCAACACATCTGAACCCAGGTGTGGTCCCAGTCTTCAAACGTCTTCGTACCCCTGGATAGTGGTTGTTAGCATGTTGCACCAGATCAAGTGTCAAAGCGGAAAATCTGTTGCGGCAGTCTTCATTCTTGGTGCATCTGGATAGGAATAGAACTGGACCTTGTAAAGACGGATGCCTTGGCTGAGCGAGGCCCAGATTAGCCCCATTCTAACCAAGCATGCTAAAAACATGCTGACGGCTGCCTGTGTTTGTTGGAGCCCTGTCGGGGAGGCTGTTAGCTCATTAGCACGGTCTTGGCCTTTGGGGAAACTATGTGCACGTTCTTAACCTTTGGAAAAGGCTACCAGTGAAAAAAAAAGAAATGCGAGGTCGGTACTAGTGTTGGGCCGGTGTATCGTTTTTCACAGAAGTTTGGTAATTTGTCAAACACCAGATCATCCCGGAATATCTGCGTTTACCGCCAGGTGGCGCGTTTGTGTCCATGACACAGCTGCTGGACCCCCTGCCGACATTTAAGACAGGGGGACGTTAGGATTCCACTTGGACAAATGTGACCGTCGTCCACGACACGCATTACTTATACTAGCGGGAGCATGTCAAACATGTTGACCCGTTTATGGCGTTGCCATCCAAACTTTGTCAGCGCTAGGAGAGCGAAGCCGGCCGCGGCTAAATCCAAACGACAACCCCAGCTCATGTACCAACTCTCCCTACAGCATTGAGACGACGTTTTTCAAACAAACCCAGAACGACGCAAGGAGATCACAGAAGGCTTGGGCGGGTTTATCGCATTCACAGCCGTCAGGGTTGGTCACCGTTCATATATGAACCGATACGAGTACCTTGTTTTTCGGTGTTTTACCCTCTGTGTGACATATCATTTCAGTTGTGAAAAAAAAAAGTCAAAACCTAATTTCGGTGTTGTTATTTATTTAGAACATTTCACACGCCACACGCAAAATAAACCCCCCTCCCAGACCCGTCCCTACACCCTCTAGCCTGCCTGAGTGTGTCGCCGTAGTGTGAGAACGCTGTCGTGTGCGTCTCAGAGGAAGCTCATGTGATATCCTTCCTGGGATTTAGGAGTCTTAGCAGGAGTGTCTCTGGCAGGGTAACGACGTCTTCTGCGCCAGGGTGATGGGCGTGGAGCACTCAGCAGGCGGGTTTGAGGGTGGGGCCGGGTGACCAGTCTATGAAAGCAAGAGTGTAAACAATACGACTGACAAGCTTGATATGCTGATGATGATTACAACTATAGTTGTAATTTTTAAAAATATATTCCGCCGAGCTAAGTGAAACCATATGCTACTTGAATTGAAGTGTGTGTGTGTGTGTGTGTCGAGGTCGTTCACTTTCCCATACTGTAATATTTGCTGTATATATTAAGCAATTAAACAAAAAATGCAACGTGAAGCAAGACAGTGGAAAAAAAAGCCCAGTTATCTCTGACAACAACTCATCAAACTAGCTTATAAATGACCTGAAGTTGATGCCTCAGTTTTCTAGTCCACGGAGGCTCTGTTTTCTGCATTGCTGGCTGCAGGCATGCTTATGTTATGTGGACATCAGACTTAAGGCTATGAACGGTACATTCCTCTGCTTTTACATGTAGTTTGTGTGTTGACCAGGCGTTTCCTCATCATCTTTTACACCATTGCAGCGGGCTTTGTCTGCTTCAGATGTCTATGTCCAGAAGTGTGAACTTCCACACTCGGGGCCACTTTTGGCTCTCCACTGCCCTGTTGGATCGCACCACTAGAACCATGCAATGCAGTGGCGCTCTCTCTCTCTCTTACGTATTTGTAAGACTGTAGTATGTAATGTATATTGTAGCATACTCTCACCCACCAGAAGCCTTAAAGCCTAAAAGGTCCTGGTACATGGTTAGGATTATTGCCTATTGGCTTATTTTGTGTAATGTTTCATGTTTCATTGTACCTTTTTTTTCTTTTCTCTTTTTTTACTGAAAGGTACTTTAAAAAAAAATATATATTATAAAGTACCAAATATTCTCTTTCATGTTAAGGCATTCATTGATTGATATTCCACTAACTGTACATGCATTTTATAGGTAATTTGAATGCCTCAAAACATGATGGCTGATTTCACCTTTGACCCCAAAAAGCTATTTTGCGAGCTTTTAATGGCAATAAGTAAAGTGCATTAACAACAGTAAACAAAAACTAATGTTGACATTGATTGCTAAGTGTATTTGGCAGTATTACTAATGGATTTGTGGATACTTAATTCTGTCTGGGCAAATTTTATACTTGATATTATAAAGTGATGTCATATATTAGCCTTAATATGATTTAATTTCACTTCTCTTAAATTTTCTTACAATTCAACTTTGCACCATCTTCATTTCCGTCATCATTGTCACCTGTCACTATAACAGTAATCATTTCCATTATCCTTGTCTTTATTATTCAACCCGATGTTTACAACCGCACACACAGCAAGGCTTCACAAGTTATTCAAGCAGATTCCCCGGCATATCCTTTTTCCTCTGACGCGGCACATTTTGTCACATTTTCTGCCTTTAAATGTCATTTTGGATACTACCAAAATGGGCCATATATGGACAAAAACGTCCTGCCTGAAAATGCTGTGATTGGTTATCAAGATACGACTCGTGTTTTAAGATGAAGTGAGATATGTTCTTCAAACAGCATTTGCTTAGTTTATTGAAATAATAGCCATCACAGTTCAATAAAGCGGAATCAGTTTGTTTCATGCTTGCCATATAAAGGACATTCAGAGAACATCAAGCCATTTTTATCATTTTGTTATCCTTGGAAACTAGATGGGTCAATTAAAAAAAAAACAAGTCATCTGACTGCAGAATAGAGAAACCTCTCTGAACAGCAATCCAACCAGGCCAGATACACCCAAAGGGAGGGCTGCTTCTGGCATCAAAGCATTGCAGAAGAGATGAAAGGAACCACCACCAAAACCATTCAGTAAACAATTCTGTCCAAAGCAACTTGCAGTGTATTGAAGATGCAGGCCATTGAGGAGCAGGAAGCGTTCGAGTAGGAGTCTAACCTCCTTTCACCACAGGACTATCCTGGCCACTTACCACAGGACAATCCTGGCCACTTACCACTAGACTATCCTGGCCACTTACCACTGGACTGTCCTGGCCACTTACCACTGGACTGTCCTGGCCACTTACCACAGGACTATCCTGGCCAAGACTATCCTGGCCACTTACCACAGGACTGTCCTGGCCACTTACCACTGGACTGTCCTGGCCACTAGCACTGCAGCAGCCATCTTTTTATTGCAGCCCCCCCCCCTCCAGGCACACACACAGGATATCCCTCTGGGAACTAGCCCCACCATCTAGCATTATGTTGATATACGTAATGTGTAATTTAATGCAGAAACGAACATCACACCCAAGGCGCTTGGTGATGACATCATCCCTCTGGGTCTAGGCCTGCGGCTCGGGATCCTGAATGTAACTCGTTTTGGGACGGGAGCTGGTGGCGCATGTGTGGTTGGGTGGACGTCATTCACCAACGCTTCACCATTCATCCACAACACAGCATCGCGACTTCCCCCTCTGCGGGTACTAGGTGACATAAAAAAAAGTGTTTGTTTGTCTCTCCGTTTATGGCCTTGTATAAGTGCACGGGTCTAAACATAGATACCGCCACAACACTCGGACACACTGCCATCATTGAGAGCTGTCAGTAGACACCCCTGTCTATTTTCGTCCCATGGATGTGTAATATCAGTGAGGCAGTGCGTGATGTTTTCTAACACTACTAGTATCACCTGCCCCGTTCCTTCACGCCTGTTTTCAGTCAGGATCTTCTGGACTCTGGGGGGTACCGCAGGTATGCCTTCACAAGCATGCACCCAGGTCTCCACAGACCTCGGTCCAGGTCCAATTTGGTCCCCCCCCCCCTTGCTGTAAGACATAAAGACATTTGGTTAATGGCTCCTGTTGCTGGAAAGTGGGTCAAATCCTTGTGAGGGGTGACCTTAAAACGTGATTTACAGTGATTTGAACCTTTTATTTTAGCGCTGTCGACATTTCCGTGTACATTTTAGCGATGTAATTTGAAATAGTTCACACCTTAAGTAAAAAAGTATGCAATTTACATTGAGGGAATTTAGCAGACGCTTTTATCCAAAGCGACTTACAATAACTACATGCGTCAGAAGAAGGCGAAACACTTCATTGCTGTTAATACAGTGAGCAGTCACCAGCACAATTTTCAAGCATTCCAATTGCTAGGTTAACCGTTGCTAGTATACACCATCTCTTGCCTAAGATGTTGAGTGCTACGTTACAAAGAGCAATTATAAAGTGTCAAGATGTACAAAATATAAGTATTTTAATTAGAATATACTTCCTTTGTGTTGATTCTACATTAATCCCCTGATTTTACATTTAATTATGTTATAACAAGAGTCAGGCTTATGAAGAGCAAAACATTGTCATTAATTATTATTATTATTTTTTTTTTTAATCGATTGACAGCCCTAGTTTATTTTAAAGGTTAGTGACGTGATTAGGATGTTCCAATATCAGCCGAGAGATTTTGTGATCAATTCCACTGCCTGCTAGGTGCCTAACCTGGATATTATCTGGATGTTGCTTTGGATAAAAGCTGCTGAATGACAAAATGGCTGAATTGGATTTTGATAAAAGCAGAAGAGACATATCTCAGCTCAGCATTTTCGCTAGTTTTTTTCAGTTGGTCACCAACAGAAGAGGTAGGCTAATAATTTGAGTGCATAGGCTTTGTCAGATTCTTACAGGAACCCAAGCATTTTTAAATACAAAATGGCCAGAAAACCAACCTTTTCCCTTTTATTCTCACTTTGGGGCCACTTAACATCAACCTATTCTGACGGGTATGCCTTTATCTTTTACAATATATTCCCTGTACCACATTTTGGTCCAAACTCCAACATCAGGTCCACAATTTGCTCCATGCTGAGACGAGCGGTTTATTCTTGACTGAGTGGTGTGCTAATCCACGATGTTGACAGATCTGACCGTCCATCGGGCCTCAGCTAATTTGTCAGAGACTTTTCTTTGTGAGGGCCGGCTCTCAACACTCCCATGTCAGATGATGGGTGTTTTCTACCACAGCTTGGTGCCAAGGCATGTCAAGTCATCCGGATTATTTATCTTGGGAAGCATGTGGGAAGATTCCTTATCACATCTAATGACCTCTTAATTTGACAGTGTCCGTCACAGAGGTAAACAAATGAAGTCTATAGGCCTATCTTTCATAAATTTAATGTTTTACTTTTCCTTTGTTTTTTCATCTACATTGTTTTTTACATTGGTGTTTTAACCGATCGTCACCAGATATATGCAAAACAACATACATCTGAGGACTGGATCAGCATCCAGCCATGATGTGATAGACACAGGGGTTTGGTCAAGGAAGGTGATTTAGTAACCGTGATTAGGATTAGTTGGAAAGCTACTCTGAGATGTATCTCATAAAATGTGTGTTCATTTTGAATAAACTTGAGTTTGTTCATCTGTGTCAAACCAACATTCTGTAGAAGACCATGAGGGAGCTAACACTCCTAATTATCAGCAGTTTATTACATGACCCCCCTCCAAGTGTCTCCAACTGCTATCGTTTTATACTATCGAATTATACTTTTGTACTTTTGCTCTAAGAAATGAGAGGCTGGAGGGGAGGTTGGTCCAGGACAGGCTGCTAGCTTTAAACACTTGCTGCCCAGTGGCTTTTTGCCCCGCTGAGTGCACTTTCATTGGAACAAATTTGTTCCAAAATCAATACATTATACAATACATTATGTGCTTATTCTTCGTAAAATAGCACCTGTTTATTTGCAGTGTATAGCTGACATCATATTGAACAGTTCAGCTAAGGTAAAAAAGGTAAAGATTTAATATAAATGAACAATGGTGCAATAAATTAATAACAAACATGATGCTCAATAAATATGAATTTAACGGCGACAGATGTTGGTGATATTGGCCTCCAGTAGATACTAAATCAATTATTATGCAAGATTGGCATAAAGAAAAGCTTATGTTTTCACGGGGTGTTCTGCTAGTAAGTGTCATGCATATGTGTACGTGCAGCGTGTTTCAGGCCATTGGTTCAGCATACCAAAGATATATGATTACAAAATGCTGCTGTCATCCAGGTATGAACATACATTTTCACATCACTCATGTTCTCAGCATTCCTCTCTGCTTACCAGTCTCTGTCTGTCTGTCTGTCTGTCTGTCTGTGTTTCAGGCTCCGCTGCAGTCTCTTCCTCAAAGAAGCCCAGGGGTCGGGGTATTTTTCGCAGTCTCTTCTGCTGTCTATGTAGCAGAGAAGCCGATTCACCACCGGTCAACAACAACGCCCCGCTATTGGTGGAGGAAAACGGAACCCTCACAAAAGTAAGCATCCATGTTCTACATGCACAAGATGTCTTTATCGCCTTTACCATAGAGCAGGTTGCACAGTGACAAGGGTTCAATTTGGGTTCGACTCCCAGCCGAAAGGTAGTCGGGTTCAGTCCCCAATGTCAAACTGTATGCATCCTTGAGAAGGCAACACTAACCTCTAAAAAGTAGTTTTGGCTGAAATTGTACTCTCCTGTATCAGCGACGTCTCTTTCCTGCTCCCCCCCCCCAAGAAACACGTGATTGAGACATGATTGATGGTCACATGATCAACAACACATGTTTCCTTGGCAAAAAGGCCTTTCATGTTGACAGAGTATCTCTGCTCACTGGGGGCTGATATTGCATTTCACAGATGAAAAGTACTCAATGTACAGTCATCCATCAAACTGAGGGCAATTCTCTAGTTGGGTTTGGTTGGTAGTTGGTCAAGATTAGAGAAGTGGGCATCGGACCAAAGTTTGTTGAGAATGTGATACTGAGCAAGGCAGCTTACTCTCCCCAACATGCTTCACGGTATAACATGATGGTATAACAAGGCCAGGATCAGGGTTTACATGTTTGTCTTCATTTTGCTGAGGGTAGCTATGGCTTTTGCCAAACCTCCTGTTGTCCTGTACAAGTCATATTGACGGAATAGGAAAGAACGATTTCCAAATTGTACTACGCGTCTATACTAACGGGATTGAAATGGTTTACACGTGTCATCCCTTCTTGGTGAATCAATCCCATGCAAACAAATACATGGAAAACCAGCCAATTAGTAACCATGACCAGGGGGATTCGAGTGGTAAAGCCTGGCTCAGGGGTCCTGTTCAGATCTATGCCTTACTTCAGCTTTTTATAGAGATTTGATATTCCAAGAGATATTTGTCACGTCTCCCCAAGCCCCCAAAATAAATAGCATGGACTCCCACTGCAGTAAGGCTGTGTGTGTGTGTGTGTGTGTGTGTGTGTGTGTGTGTGTGTGTGTGTGTGTGTGGAGGGGG
>JAOPUI010000078.1:13687312-13698937 GCA_027123135.1 Urophycis floridana | reverse complement strand
AAACAGGTGAATATAGAGGAAAGTTGGATTATTTTAGGAACTTTTTTGTATAGTGTTTTAATTATTCTGCAAAAATTGATATTGCTTTTGTGCTGACGTTTGATCATTTCAGTCAAGGAAATTGCTTCTTAACCATCCGACAGGAAACCGGTTCAATCAATCTTGCGACGCAGTGTTTGTTTCCCTCTTATTGTTATGTATGTTAAGGAAACGTGTATTCGAGACTGAGCACAAGACACAGACAATCTGTTCAGGCAGACATCATTTGCAATGCAGCAAGTGCATTGTTCTGGGGGCAAAAAACGTGGCTCTCAAAAGACGCCAACGATAGATCTTCAACAGAGAGGAATTAAACAAATCATGTTTTCCACACAGAACAACATAGCCTTTTAAGATCTAGTGTATGTTTATCTAATCCTCCCAGAGAAAAAATAAAAAAAAAGCAATAATTTTTGATAATTGTTTCCCGTAACGAAACACTATACGCCCTGAATGTAGATCGGCATTCTGTGGTGTGCTGTGGACAAAACTGGCAGGCAGGCCGACTTTGAGCTAAAGTTTGTTTTGTTTCAAGCCTTTTATATGAAGGGAGGCGTAAGGTTTCTTTTGCTTGTCTTACATAAATAATATTGTTAATACTGCCGATTTTTGTTTATATTACCATTTATATCTAACTGCGATAGTTAGATTTCAGGGTAAACCACACAATATTGCAACAAGTTGATTGCGTCATGACCCTTAAAACTAGTGATGTAGCATATTTGTTAACATTAATGACCCGCATTTCGTAACACCCTTTAAAAACCAGACATTGTTTGAGCGATACAAAATGCAATCTCTGTAGCAGGCCTTCCAGCTTTGCAGACTGGACTGGCTGCAGTTCTCTCGCCATTTGCCATTTGTGATTGTGGTGAGTGATTGTTTTTTTTTATACGTATAGCAGGATTTTGAGGCAATCGTTTATTTTTATTTTCATTTGAATAATACAATTGTATTGATTTAAAAAGAAAAGTCACGTTTTACGTTTCTTTTTTTAGTCGAACCAATGTTAACAAAGGAATAGAAAATGGACAATCCATTGGTAACTCAAGTTGATGAACATGTTTTTTATGATTATGTACTGCATGAGAAGGGGTTGGTTAGTTCTCGGGACTCTCCTTTTGATCAGTTGGTTTAAAGCACATGGGTTGCTTCCTATCTATAAACTTGAATTGGGAGTGTTGTTTTGTTTTGTAATGGTGTCTAGTCCTCTAGTGCCACTCACTTCATCCTTTTTAACAGTCTGATTCCTAGAGAAGAGTCCTGTATGTCTCTTAGGCGCCCCATTCACTTTTACTCCAGAGTTGTTTGTGTGCTTGTGGTGTCTTCGGCATCATTGCTGAAAACTCAAGTTTTTGTCGGTAACAAGAAAAAACTTTGATAATGTAAGGAAGCTATTGTAACCCCTTTCTATTTTATTTTTTAAAAATAACGATTTTAACTTTTTTTTTTTACTGTATGCAACAAGAGTATTAACGTTGACGGCCAAGTAAAGAAACTGGTTAAATACATGTTTGATTGGTTTGTTAAATTGCTGCTGAAAAAAAAGACGAGAGACATATTTGTACCCTGTATCAATAAAGCATGTTTTATTGAGGCCAATTGGCACTACCATAATTGTTTCAAAAAGACACTAAAGGGTCCAAGACAACATAAGAAATGTAATGATAAATAAAATACAATTGGAATAGACTTCATATGAAAACAGAACACATTCACCCTTAAGTTCCACATGCCCCGTCCAGAAAACTCATTTCCTACCACGTCCTATTGATGTCCTCCTCACTTTAAAGTACCACCGTGTTTTGGCCCAGTGTATTTACATTTTACTAACCCTTTATCTGCAAATAAAGCTCTGCACTGTCTTCAACATTGATCATCAAAAAACACAACGCAACGTATGTCAGACGATGGTGAATAGACATCATTCAATTCCCAAGGGAAATAACACTGATTCAATTGTCATTTGGCAAGTTCACTTTAAATTACCTTTTGGTATTTTAAACACAAAATTATATTTTAAATACAATACCAAATTATTTAAAATCTTCAATAAACAAACGTGAACTGTGCCATAAGGGGACCATAGCAGACTAATAGTGCACATGTAAGTGGACGCTTTCATCCAAAGCCACGACTGCATACATTTACATACATTCTTAGTCTTTTTTTCTTAAAAGTCAGAAATATGTTCATGACATCATCTCATCACTTCACCATGTCACTATGGCAATACCATATGCATAACGTAAAGGCAAACCAACCCCCCTGACCCTGCTTAAAAAATGTAATAATTGCTTGATGGTTGTCATTATAGGGCAGGGCTGCAGGCTGGAAACGCCCTTTCAACGCTGTTTCAATAGGCAGGTGTGTTGCCTCAATGCTTAAGGAGCAGGTGACGGGGTCACAGCCAGAAAGAGGGCATGCACTAGCATGTGTTCAACATGGAGAGACAGAGTCATCTAATGCAAACCCAACTACACGTGTTGGGGTATGTTTCTTCTTTAAAAGCAGTTATTGCTGCGTTCCTCAACAGTCACATGAAGAAAAACGAAGAAGAGTTAATTATGTGTATATAAGAGTTGCAGGGTTCATACAGAGCAGTTAGTGTTACCGTAGCCCTTCCTATTGCAAACATGAGATGGCTCTTCATTACAAATAAGTTAGTTGAAAGCCTTGTAACGCTATTAAACATACAGAACTCTGATTATTTATCACAATGAGATATATGCATATTATGTCTGTCTTAAATGTATTTAAACCAACGACAGATTACAGGTGCTGTACGTAAGATGTAAAGGCTATCAATTGAGAGAGGGACTGTCTGTTTACTTGGGTTGTTTATTTTCTAAATCTTGCTCTCTCCTGTTCTGTTCTGTTCCCTCACTCTGTAGCTCTCAAATCTTATCTCCAACATCATTTTGTGTATGTATTTGAGTGCAAGTCCAGCAATTAACTTTTTCTTAATTGGAATCTTTGTAGTCTATTTTTGGGTGTTCAATAGTAGCCTACATTTCAACATGAACGATCTGAGTTTGTTGTTTTGCATCAAGCTTGCATGCAGGGTCGAATAATCACGAAAATGTCACTTTTCAATGATGTGTGTTGTTAGGCCAAAGCTTGCAGATTAAAAAAAAAGTATTGCTATATCACCACATTGTACAACACCATCATGTCAGCTTTCAAAAATAATATAATATAATACATTTTGTAAGTAAAGCTTATATTATATTATACTGTGAGTGCATACATTTGTTTTATTTTGTGTTATCGCTTTGAACTCTTCCCAGGTCAAAACTAGCACACTGTTAATGAATCCTAAAGGGGGCGATGACACTCTGTCACTCAGGAATCACCTATGAAATTTGAGCAGAGAAGAAGAAGAGTTAGAAATAGAATAGACAGTCCATCAGTGAAGCTGGCCTTGTTCTGTCAAAACGTCCAAACCTATGGTCCAAACCATCTTATGTGGTCCATAGGCCTTCATGACCGCTTTCTGCCCAATCCCACATATTACTATGCTACATATGTTTTGATGACGTTCTATATCGTCATAACAAATGCTCAGCAATTTTCAGTCCAATACATTTGTTTAATTATTCATATCATATGACTTTATATTCTACAATATGCTGACCACCTCAACACCATTTCTATTTCAGTTTCTACATTTCAATTTCTTCGTGGTAGGCCTACTCGATTTAGCTTTAATCAAGAGTGTCTAAAACTTGATCTAGATGAATAAACTTTAATACGCTCATTTATGGGAAACCTTTTCACTACTAAATATAGTTTAGTATACTATCATTCGACTGGAAATAGCGCCGGAGTATGCTTTACCGACATGCCCATATATGGGCCGGGTATGTAAACACCTAATTAATTTAGGAGAATGTGGCGCTCGCTGTGCCAGCGCATTAATGACTTGTCACGGGTGTCGTGTGTATACCAAGTCATGCAGGCGGCTTAGCAGTGTATATGATCAACAGCTACAGGCTTCACGACAGTTGTCTGGTTAACTTATTCACCTTCATGTATTGTTTTATCCGATCAATGCTCGATAACGTGGACAATCCAACTTCCACATATTTTAGCTTTTACTTTCAAGTTGACTTCATTTTTTTTTTTACGCTTTCGTCAGTTTCATATTTTACTCTGTGTCTCCATCTTGTGGTCAGATTGTGAACCACATGTAGAGCCATTATGTGCCATTGATAATGCAAGGTAATTTTGGTAAATGTATTATTTTTTGACTTGACTATAGGTTTTGATAAATATTATGAGTACATTCATGCATAGTTGTATGTGGTTACTGAAATCCCATTACATTTACTGTTCTTATTTGATTAAACAAAAAACTTAGCAATCAATTTTAAAGTAGGCCTAAGTAAATAGGCTACATTTGATAGGCCTACGTAAATACAACAATTAAAATTAAGATTAAGATTTTTTTTTTTAAAGAACTGAATGAATAAATGTCTATAAAAGTATATAATGTAAAACATGTATATGAATGAAGGTACGGTATTGATGAACATAAACAGAGAGAAAAGGGGGACAAAGTGGAAGAAACATAAACAAGAGACAAACAAAAGGGACCCCCCTTGTATAAAGGGACCCCCCCCGTACCGTGAGTTGGGCGGTGCTGCAGGCGGGGCCCAGCGCGAAGCCCACCTCCCCGCTCATGTCGGGGGTGGTCTGCCTGAGGGTCAGCCGGTGCACGGGGCCCATCCTCTCCAGGTGCACCGTGGGGCCGGGCTGCAGCGGCTCCCCCCTCAGGCTCCACACGGGGGCCCGCAGCACCGGGTGCGAGATCTCACACTGGAAGCGGGCGTCCGCCGTGGCCCCCACCGCCACGTCCTCCAGGGGCCTCACCATAGTCACACACTGGGCTGGGGGAGGGGAGGGGGACAGGCTCTGTGTTTACTCTCACTCGGCTCGGGTTCTCAGTCAGGAAGCTGAGTCGGTTGAGGAACAGGCGGCCGCTGTGGCTCAGGGCTGTGTGCGCGCCGCGGCTGATGCGACCGCTTGTGAGTTTGTTTTCCCACGGTTGTTTTCACACGGCGTGAGATAAAAGCCGACTCGACTTTGACCTATTTTTCCATTTACTTTGTATATTTATACCACCAGAGAGCAGCATGAGAGCAGTATGATATGAAGTCAGATTTACTTCCAATAGTCATAGGTCATAGGTCAGACATGATAATAAACCTTACAGGAGAGAGGAAGAAATAAGAGAAGGGGGGAGGGAGAGGGAGGAAAGGAGAGGGAGAGAACGGGAGTGAGGGCGAGAGGAAAGAGACGGGGAGAAAGAAAAGACGAGGAGTAAGAGATAGAGATAGCAATCCAATGAGACAGAGGGGGAGATACAAAAAATAGAAGCATTTCAGAGGAGAGAGGTAAGAATATAATGAGACATGGGGAGAGAAGAAGATAAATAAGAAGAGAAAGGTAAGGCCACGGGGAAGTCAGCATCACCCCCGTACAGCAAATGATCTGCTGTAACAGACACACAGCCATTAGCAGTAGCTACACATATATACTGTATATATCGATGAAACACTTTCAGGCCATTAATATATACTGTATAGTGACCTATTTTACAGAGCCACACATCCACAAACGCCGCACCTCTGTATGCCAGCATAACATGCCGATCATATGTGCAACGGTTCAGGCAGTAGGCAGGATGCACGGGGGGGGGAAGTATTGTGTCCATGTGCGAGGTTTACTTCAAAAGGGGCGTCGGCTCCTATCAAACACGTATTGCGCCCATGGAGAGAGAGCCATGGAGGTGGACCTTACCCTCCACAGTGAGGTGGGCGGAGCAGCTGTACTCCCCCACCTGCACGCTGTAGGTGCCCTGGTCTCTCAGCTCCACCGGCTGGATGATGAGCTTGCGGTAGCAGCCCTCGCTGCAGATCTCGAAGCGCTCCGAGGGCAGGATGACGGTGGGGCCCTTGTACCAGCGGATGCTGCAGCGCGGGTTGGACACGGTGCAGTCCAGCAGCACGCGGCTGCGCTCCACCGCCGTCTGGTCCTGCAGGGGGTTCACAATGTTCACCGGGAGCTCTGGGGGGAGGGGCGGAAGGGGCAAGGCAAAGTTTATGTGTTAGGATGGAGGGATGATGAATGGGTCCCAATGACAACAGTCTGCCCCGTAGGGCGTGGTGGAGCCGGAGGCACAGGCCTAACCCCCTACCTGCGCCCCAATGAGAAAAGACGGGGTAAGATGTGTTCCCTTGTTTAGCTGTGACAGTTGTTAATATAGATTATGTGATTAGAAAAAAAAAAAAAAAAAAAATCTAACGTAAATATACATTTCAGCAGGTGGATTGTTCTTTACCTGATGATGGTGCTTACTTTACGAGAGTCTATGATTTTATGTCAAGCAAATAGTATTAAACTAAGCTTTATACCAATGTCCCCTGAAATGAACAACATATAAACTCTTCATTCATGCTATGTTTACTTTAGACAATCTAAATAATAACAGAAGACCACAGCAGCCAATCATATCGTACAGCGTTAAGTATGTACATTGTATTTTTTGTAATAAATCATGATACATTTATTATATGTACATATCAATATACCTTCCACCTCCAGGTAGGCCACAGATTCAACATTTCTGGCCACAAACTTGATCTCTCCAGAGTCCTCTCCTCGCACGTTCACCATCAGTAGGAAATGTTTGGTCCCTGAAATAATAAAAACCAAAATAATAGCCAATGATTAAAGAAATAAACAAAAGAAACATCACGAAAGAAAAGTCATCAAATGTAAGATAAACCAAAAGCCATAATTGACAGTGTGAAAATAATACACAGTAGTAGCCAACAGGGGCTGCTACCACAGGGCATTAGCCCCTGTTGAATTTAAGTTAATGCTTTTATTTTGAAGGCAGAATAAGGCATCTTTAAAAAAGACATGAGCCTTTTAATGATGGCCGCGAGTGAGGGGCGACTGCACCTGTTAATTATAAGGGTTTTGCTGCTGCAGCCATCACTTTTCCATCGTTATATTTTGAATAACTAAGTCTTACTTTACATAACCAGTTTACAAGCGCATCTTTTTGTATCGTTATTGGCGTGTCATTTCGATCTTTGTATTTGGATTGCTTGCTTACCTGGACACTTATTCCCAACTCACCTGGAGCTCCAACTACACATCCACGCAAGGTACTTACTTCACCTTTTACTGCTTGGCTGTTCAACTCAGGGTGTTTAAGGTGTATTCTGCCATTTCTGCCGCTAGGGGTCGCTTATATACTAAACAATAACAAAATACGTAGTTGGGGTTTTCATTACCATGGCCAATGAAACTATCTGACGTGATTCTGAAATCACGTTCACGGAGTTAAGGTGGTTTGGAATTTTGGACATAGGGCCTCATTTCCAAGTCAGCCTGTGTGTTATTTATCATTGGAGACGTTTTTAACACATTTCATTCAGCTCTTCTAGTTGCAGTGTTCGCTGGTGCTAGGCTAGCACAAGTCAACGGTTTCTGCTAGCCTGCTAGCCCACTCCACAGTACACCCGAGGCAAATAAATTATAACGCCAGATTATCGATGTAAATGTCTGTGTTGATGGAATAATGTTAGAAATAAAACTAACCTTGCATCGCATGAATCATAGCATTTTGAGGGACTAGTTTCTACTGGTAACCTATAGGTAATATCAGTCCGCTGCTGCCGTATCCTACTACGATGAAGTATGCTGCAGACAAAAGTCCCTCAAAATGCAATGCCATGCACGGTTGGTTTTATTTCTAACCCCATGCTATCAACACAGACATTTACATCGATAGTCTTGCATTGTAATTTAACCCTAACCCTCTGGTGTACAGTGGAGTGGGTTTTTTATTAACAGGCTAGTGAGTGTGTGTTTTCCCGGATGATGGGGGTGATGTGGAGGTGACATGCTACTACATGTAACGGACCGTTATCATGAATAAAACCACACATTTCTCTAGGTTTGAACATTGTTGGAAACAATTTGGATAGAGTAGGTACACAAAACAAATCAATAATAGAATAGTAATAACAATATAATACTCTAGTTGTTTGTAATCTTTGATATTGTCACCTCCTAAAATAATGGCCCATGTAATTTTTTGTTTGCCTAAATCACCTCATGATGCTGGCCACCTCTGGTAAAATTACCTAAACTGTCATAAAATGTGCAACAGTGGAATTGAGTAGCCCCTCTATGGGTTATAAAGTCACCATATATACAATAAATGCAATGTATTACAAGTTAGTTGCTTTCTCCGCATACCTTCCTGGCGTATCTTGACGGTGCTGGTGGGGTGGATCCTGTCCCCATTTCTGTACCACTCCCCAGGGATGTCCTCCACCGACACCTCGCACACAAACACAGCGTTCTGGTCCTCCTGGATGTCCAGGTCTTGTAGACCCTGCACCACCAGCACCTCACGCTCTGGTAGGGGTAAGGGGTCAGGGGTCAGGGGCAAGGCACAATGAAAGGGTGGATCCTTAAACGATCATTCTCATTTGTATTCATGAGAAACCATAATGTTAGAAACAGGTTTTGGAATAAATATTTTTGAATTAAAATGTAATTCTGGATTTTTTTTTTTTTCAAAATAAAACAAATAACCGAAAACCTTCTATACTAACAAGGACACTCAAGCTGCTAGACAAAACGAACTACTGAGGGAGAGCTATTTGTATATTTATCACTTGTTTATCCACATGATGTGTATTTAAGTACACTTCTTGAATATAGCTCTTCTTCTCCATCTACACTGAGGCTAAATGATTTATGACCCTTTTAGCAAGGCCACCTTGACGTCCTATTGGATTATTGGTACCAATTATAGCAATAGTAACAGGGCATCGTTCTCCTGTTGCCTATCTATCCTCTTGCAGTTTGCCAGGGACTGTAATAACATCCATAGTCCTGTAGATGGCAATGTTGCAGCTAGGGTGGCAGGATATCCCCACGCTAGCAGACGACATGACTACCTTTGGTCCCCAGCAAGGACCAGATGAAGGGTACTCGCTATGGGACCAGAGGTAGTGTCCAAGTTATGAAGGTATCTGAATCTGAAGTCACTTCAGAATCTGAAGTCAGTCTTTTGGATATGTTTACAGCCCACTAATTTGGCCTAAGAGAGTTCAGGGAGAACCATTCGATTTACCGTAGATGTCCACCGTGCAGGAAGTAGAGGTGTCCGCTGCGTCACATGTGTACACGGCCGAATCACCCACGACACTTTTCATGATCTGCAGGAAGCGTTTTCTCCCCATGGCGAAGATACGCAGGTCCTTTCCTGGCTTCACCTCTGTTCCATTCTGGGGACCGGGTGAGATTATTGAGTATTCAAACCTATCCCAAGAGGGTGCCTCGAGGTCGAGAAACATCCTGGATTTGCTGCCATGCTTCTGTTGCATGCTCACACACTCAACTTTCAGCAGTAACTTAGTCTAAGTGATTCTCCTCAGCAGCCAGTTAGCTTAGCCAGTTAGCCTAGCTAACATTCTTTGGAAATTCGGTGAACACCTAAGTGTACAATGGACCATAGTCCCTGGAGAAAACCCAGTTGAAACTAAGGGACAACATGCTTGTCAGACAGAACCCCAGGTCCCTGGACTTAGGGGGGTTAGCATCAGAGCTAACACACTGAGCCACCTGAGCCCTGATTCTCCATTTAGATGGTGTAAAGCCTCAATCTAGAGGGAACCTATCGCATGTGATGCTATGGGGATGGATAGTAGTTATCAAATACTTTGTCCACGGATGGTTGTGTAGAATTTGTTGTGACTGGGCTATTTTTGTGGATTTCCTATGCATCATGTCCGTATCTTGGTGTGTATATGCTGAACTTCTTGCCTTCATCCATCGAACGTCCACGTTATGTCGTGACAGTTCACATTCGATCGATGCCACTGAACCTTCTGGAAACTTCTGGTCCTCCAGTTTTTTGAGGAACGTCACCGGTGGTTCTGGATTTGAGAAATGACAATCAGTTGATCATTAAAATATGTTTGCATATTGATATTTCTTTCCTGCTGAACAGCAATGAAAATGCTGAGCAAGGGAAACAACAGGAACAATAAATAAGTCTGGATCACAGATATATATTTGAGAGATAAAGTGAGATGCAGTGAGTACTTGCCTGCACCTCTTATTTGTGTTGTAATATCCCTCTATAACAAACTATCAATGCTTGTATTGCAAGCATTGATATTGCAATGTATTGTAATACATTGCAATTGCAATGTAGTCCTTTTTAAGCTTTTCACTCCTCATGAGCTTCTCCTTACCATAATTGCATTGAAAGGACCTTCATCAAAGTCAAGTGCCTTAATCAAATGCCCTAAAAAGTCTCAAACATCATGAACCCATTGTGGTCATATGAATTAGCGGTGTCGTACTCAAATTAAGTATATTCCAAATGCCCCAAAGTTCAACATCTTGAACCCATTGTGGTAATTTGAATTCAAAGTCAAATTCGCAAGAGATCATTACAAGACACACACCCAAACACACCACACATTCCATGCACATAGTCCCGGTCCCGGTGCATCCAAAGGAATGGTGTGCGGTTATATGTGTGGCGCTACAACAGTAGCCTATATTTAAGCTACTGTATAGGGACTCCAATTTTCAGTGATGACATTTTGATCCAATTGTCATCCAGGGCACTTCAGTCACTAGCTCAAAGGGGATAAGGCCCCGGCTGTATGCCGGGGGATGAGGAGGCCCGGCTTATTTTACAGCATTGTGGTTAAACTAACATTTGATATAATTGACACGCCTCCTCAGGGTCACGCTAGGCTATTTAGTGTCGCTAACGTCAGTCTAGCCTGGTTTCTTTCTTATTATAAAACTGCAGTGCTACGGCCAGTGGGACCGCTTTCACTCGCTTTATTAGCTTGAGGTCCACCATCAAACGGATAACTTAGACGGCATGTTTCAGCTTGCATGGTGAAAAAAGAAGATATAATTAGGAATGGATGTTGAATGTCATGTTTTGAACTTTGCACTCAGTTTTGTGTCTTTCTGTCCTTTTTTCTAGTACTCACAAATATTCAAATACTTTAATTACTTTCTGGAACGCATTTTGAAAACCTAACCCTGAAGCCCGGTCTTACTTCAAACCTTATTTGGTGTCTTAACCACATTGACATACTCCGCCCGGGACACTCCAGACATTACAGACATCTCGGGTCATCCCACCACTATACAGAATTCCTCTGCACTGACGTGATGTAGATATAGCATATCTGTTGGGTATCAAATGTGTACTTTTTATGAGCACCACTACTGCCTACCCCTGACAACGAGCCTGGCACAGGTCTTGAGGTTGTCCACGCAGAAGGAGAAGCTGCCCGTGTCTTCGACGGCCAGGTTGGACACTGTCAGGCTGTGGATGTGACCTTTGGTACTGATGCGCCAGTGGTTGGTGGGCTTTAGCGGGACACCATTCCTCAACCAAGAGCCGGGGACATTGGCATGGGACAGAACCACCTCAAACGACGCCGTCTCTCTCTCGGTGGTCCGGATGTCCTTCAAACCCTTGGTGATGGTGACTTTTCGCACTGTTGGATGGTGGGG